>VDFB02379711.1:246754584-246790774 GCA_007258455.2 Sequoia sempervirens
CTCTCCTATGTATTTTTTCTTCCAAATTATGAATAGAATGATCAAGGATCTTTTATTTGTCTTCAATCATTTTGGTTCAATGAATGGTTTTATTTCTTCTTTGGTTCAAAGAATTGATTAAATGCTTTAAAAATAAGATCATAGGTTTGTGAGATGAAATTCATGGATTATTAAGTAGTTTTTATTTTTGATATAATGAGTTGAGTATTGCAAAGCAATATATCAATAACCTGTAAATTCCAAGTCTAATTGCTAATGTATTACAATTTGTTACAAATGTGACTTTGTTACCCATAGATAAAAAATTGGTCTATTAGTTTGGTCATCTTAAATATAAATGAGTCATCCCATACCTAACCCAGAACACAAAACAAAATGAAAATCACCTGGGTATGTGCAGGATCATGATGGGCCAAAAAGTGGCAATATGATGGGTATGTGGCTGATGAATTTTTTTTTACCCAAAGTTGATGAAGTGAAAAGGGTTTTTGAAGGAGATTCTTAGCTTTCCACTGATATAAATTATGATTTACTTTGAATTTAATAAGTAATTATTATTCATTTTCTATTCAAATTATAACTAAAGTCTAATTGATAGGCTGATTGAAAAACATATATAGCCTTCAAATGATATCACATTTTTTGAATCCAAATTATGTGTCACATTCTAATAACCGTATACTATGGGATTAAAAAGAATAATGAATTTCATGAAGTTTGACCAAATTAAAGATTAAGTCAAAACATCTGAGTTTTATATTTTTAAAAAAGTTGTAATAAAAAAATCATAATTAATTATTTACTTGAAAAAATTACAAAAATATGCATCCACATTGGGGCATAGATCACTCTACTATATCTAAAATATTATCATTTATTGTGGTTAGGGTGGTCGGAAAAACACCTACTTATTTTTTTCCACACGAAATTTAAGTACCCTTTTTGTTGAAGTTTTCAAATTTTCACCAAATAGATTTTTTTTTAAAAAAAACCTAGTAGTTTAGAAACTACATTCAATTTGCTACATATTATATTCTTACATATTTTTGAAATAATATAGATAATTTATTCAAATTTTTACGTCAAGTTGCTTAACTCTAATTTTTCTGAATTTGTTGCCACTTAAGGGCCTATTTTTTCCATGCTAATCCTGCACATACCCACCTAAACACCTTTAATTACAATGAAGTGTAATGAATTATCATTCATTCCTTGCTTTGGGTAGCAATTTTCTTAAGGATCAACCAAATCCTTAAGATATTTGATCTATTTTGTAGTTTAAAGGAATGCATCTATTTGTCACAATGTTTATGGTAAAATAGCACAAGAATATCATCTAAACATTGTCAGGATCACCCTCCTAGGTTTCACAGAGCTCAAAGAGTAGAAGTAAGGGCCTAATAATCCTTTAATTTTTTGTTGGCCAATCCTTACCTTTGCTAATTATTGAATTATGGAAAATTCATAGGCATCTAGTGAGATTAAGTTTGGTTCTAAAAAAGTAACCAACATATTGGCGACTCTATTGGGGATACTCAAGAAGTACTTGGTTCCAGATTAGAAGTATTAGCATCGAATGCTTTGAAAATACAAATTCATTTTTTAGTCTAGCTTTGGTGTCATTGGCTCAATTCTTTGAAATGTGGTTTAGAGTTTGATGTGTTCTCTTTGAATTTGTAGATTCTATCAAGATTTACCTATGATTTCTTGAATATTTTTATAATTTCTCACTTGATGTGGGTGGTGACTCTGAGGTTTCAATAAGCGTGTGGGTATGTGTAGGATCATCATGGGAAAAACAGGCCCTTAAGTGGCAAAAAAAATAGAAAATGTAAAAATTTGAATAAGTTATCTATATTATTTCAAAAATATGTAAGAATAGAATCTGTAGAAAATTGAATGTAGTTTCTAAACTACTAGGTTTATAAAAAGAAATCTATTCCAAGGTGAAAATTTTAAATTTCAATGTAGTAGTACTTAAATTTTAGGGAAAAAAAATAAAGAAGTAGGTGTTTGTTTGACCACCTAACCACAATAAAATGATAATATTTTTTATAAGATTTTAGATATAAGTAGAGGACTCATGTCCTAATGTGATGCATATTTTCTTGTAGAATTTTTCCAAGTAAATAATTAATTATGATTTTTTATTATAACTTTTAAAAATATAAAAAATTGTATACTGACCACAATAACTTGGTCAAAACTTCATGAAATTAAATGATTTTTTAATCATACTAGAATATGTGAAGCATAGAATGTGATGCATGTTTAGATTCAAAAATGTGATAACGTTTGAAAGTTATAGATGTTTTTCAATCAGCCTATCAATCAGGACTTTGGTCGTAATTCAAATAGAAAATGAATAATAATTATTTGATTAAATTAAAAGTAAAGCATAATTTATATTGGTGGAAAGCTGAGAATCTCCTTTAAAAACCCTTTTTCGTTTCATTAATTTTGGGTAAAAAAAAGGTTGTCAGCCACATACCCTACACATACCCATCATATCACCACTTTTTCGATCATCATGATCTTGCACATACCCATGTGTACTATTTGAGGAGTTTGCTACAAAGAGATGAAGTGCACCTAAGCTCATATGATGAAGTACCTTGATGAGAAGCTAAAAGGAGAATTCCAAATGACTCTGGTACTATTTTGAAAGAGTCAAAGAATTGGGTGAATCTAAACACCTGGTTCAGATATTGAATATTTTAATCCTAGAAAGGGTTGTGTTGCAATAAACATATAAAGGAATTATGCGTGAATTTTCTATTGAAAGACCCAAAATGAAATTAACCTTTGAAACAAATTCATACCGTTGAAGTTTAGTTTCTCTGTGAAAAGAGGTGGCAACTCTATGGAAAGAGCCTGATGAAAATTGTGAAGACAATTTCAGATCTATAAAGATCTCCAATCAAAATGAAGAGCTTGTAATAGTTGCAACATATCTAGGTATTTCTCACATTTTGGCTTTCAAGAATAAAATAAATACATTATGAAAACCATATTTGAAAGTTTTGGAAAAAAATTGTTCCCTATTGAGTGAAGTTAAGCACTAAGAAAGGGAATGGTAGTGACTATTTTGCATACTTCTGAGTTATTAACTTGCATTATCTATATTATTTTGAAGAAGTATGCTTGTTTGTAAGTATGCCCACTGAAGAGATCTTAGTTGTAAATGCATTTGAGTTGTATGTATTGTAGTCTATAAAGGTCATGATGGAACCAAAAAATAGGGTAGTGAATGATCAGCTATAAAGTTGATGGTTGAGGTTTGTAAAGGGGGCAAGAAAATATATCATTCCCCTATATACCCCTATGGGGTGTGAAGTGAAAACAAGCAAAATGTGTAGCCCTTGTCGTCCCATCAAAGATATTTCTCTATTGGAAGGTATAGATCATTGAATTTTAATGGTATTCAAGGTTTCCCGAACCCTGTCTCTAATGAGGTTAGGGAACATTTGTCAAAATTCATAAGGAAAAAGTTTAGAATCAGCTTATAAGCATTTACATACATTTATGGAATTGATGGGAGATTATGAAATAAGTCACGAAGATGTTGTCATGAAGCTCTTTGTTCAATCTCTAAAGGAAGATGTCAGAGATTGGTTTTCATACTTACCAGTATGTTCTATTTCCTCATGGAATGAGTTCGTGGCAACAATTATAGAACAGTTTGGTCAAAGAATTAATCCAAGTTCATTAAGGAAAAGACTCATGGAAATTCAAAAGGATGAAGAAGAGTTAGTCCCAGCTTTTAACCTCAGATTTGTGAAGGAAATCAGGGATATCCATGAAAATATGAGACCAAGTGATGTAGAGTGTTTAGTTCTATAATTGGGTGCATTTGATAAAGAAATGAGTTATTTGTTGAGAGATACGGATCTTACAACATTGCATCATGCATGTCATATTTCCATGGACATTGAAAACAATTTGAGATACTCAATGATGAAGGGATACATGGTGCAAGCATTGGTTGTTTTAGTACACCTCATGTAAGTGGATTAGACAATAGAAGTGATTGTCATGATAATGGTGCCTCTAATGTTCTGGTTTTTCCATCATTACCTAGTGTAATTGATGATGAATTCCAAGTTGAACATCAAAAAATGTTAAGCAATACTGATCAAATGTCTTTTTTTCAAGGGTTGTCCAATATGAAAAGATATAAGGGAGAATCGCCATATGACCTATTAGCAAGGTGTTTGGATGCCTTGTTGGAAATTCCCAAGAATCTTAGACCTAAAGACTCAGCATGCATGTCTTTTTTTGTGAAATTTTTGAGCCAGGACTAAGTGCTTTGCCAAAAGACTTGAAGCCTCAGGGTTTTGATCAATATTACTTGATTGGATAAGGATTGTTGAGGAAGCCAAGTGTGATTATGTACAAAGAATGATGTCTTAAAGTGTCAATAGTGGCTATCCTATTGAAAAGAATCAGAAGGAAATGCAAATGAGTGAAAGGGGTATATTAGAGAATAAACATCCATCTTGTGGTATGGGTGAGGAAAGTGATTGTAATACATTCATAAGTAGCCTATGTGCAAATCAATACATTGGTAATAAGGATGAAGATGCTTTTGCAAGTGTTGTTGATGTCTTATCACAAAGAAATGGTCAAGATACTGAGGATGAGAGTTTGAGAATTCACTTTGAACACTCTAAGCATAGGGCATATGATAATGAATTTCCTTGTGATTATGATCATAGGGAGAGTGAGGTTTCTGATTATTTCTCTAAGGAGTATGATCTTTTTATGAGAATGATCTAGAAGAATTTTCGTTGCATGAAGGATGCAATAATATTAATGCTCATGAGATATTTTTCTCTAAGTGAGTGAACAAATCCCATGTGATGGATGTACTTGTAATGCAATCTAGTTATATCAAAAATAGAATATTCTAGGCTATGCGGGATCATCATGGAAAAAAAGCAGACCTTTAAGTGGCAAAAAATTGAAGAAGTCGAGTTAAGGAAACTTGATGTAAATTTGAATAAAGTTATCTATATTATTTAAAAAATATATGTAGAATAGGGTATAGCAAATTGAATGTAGTTTCTAATCTACTATGTTTATTTAAAAGAAAAAAAATCTATTTGGTGAAAATTTGAAATTTCAATGCAATAGTACTTAAATTTCAGAGAAAAAATAAGAAGTAGGTGTCGTCTAACCACCCTAACCACAATAAAATGATAATATTTTTTTATAAGATTTTAGATATAAGTAGAGGACTCATGTCCCGATGTGATGCATATTTTTTTGTAATTTTTTTCTAAGTAAATAATTAATTATGATTTTTTATTACAACTATTAAAAAATATAAAAACTCGTATGTCAGACCACCTTAACTTGGTCAAAACTTCATGAAATTCAATTTTTGTTTTTTTAATCCTATAGTATATTGAAGCATAGAATGTGATTCATGTTTATATTCTAAAATGTGATACCATTTAGAAAGCTATAAATTTTCAATCAATCTATCAATTATGACTTTGATGGTAATTCAAGTAGAAAATGAATAATAATTATTTATTAAATTCTAAGTAAAGCATAATTTATATTGATAGAAATTTGAGAATATCCATTAAAAACCCTTTTCATTTCATCAATTTTGGGTAAAAAAATTCGTCAGCCACATACCCATCATATCGCCACTTTTGGCCACCATGATCCCTACATGCCAGCTAGCTTTATGAATGATGATGAGTTTGAGGATAAGAATGTATGTGTTTGAACATTATCCTAACCCAAAGCATAGTGTTAGAAATGATAAAGATATTGATGATGTTGACCATGATGCTAATGAGCAGACTCATGTCCATGTTGTTTCTAAATATCTATGTGAAGCAGAGAAGAAATATGCATGCTTTTTCCCAAAAATGGACATGATTTTTTTTGACAAAGAATGTGTTGATGAGAAAAGGGACGAGGAGGCTTGTTCAGTTTCTAATGAACAACATTCAAATTATAATGAACCTTTCACATTTGGGTCATCATACCTATCAATCAATAATGCACATGAGTGCCTTGCTGCTAACCCAATTAATTTTGAGTTATTTGAGCCATCCTTTGAAATTTTTTGCATTGAGCTAGATGATGACTTGAAAACTAGATTGGACTATGTTAATGAACTTGAAATGAAGGTTTTCTTTGATGCATGGGATGATATTGGTAGTGATGTTTATAGTGATGAACCTGATCTAAATAAGGGCATTGATACCATGGGTTTTGATGAATCACCTTTCCAAGGTTTTGGAGCATGTGACAATATAACTGATTTGAAATGCTCAAGTGAGTGCAAGTATTAGTTTGACAGTGTGCTAGTACATGAACACTTTTTTTTTGTCACACAAAACAAATGTTTTTCTGGTATGGGACAAAAATTAGAAGATGACTCTAGGGATTTATATGAGTTTTCTGTTCATTCTGATTTATTAGGTTTGGAGTTGTAGTTGTCCTTCAATAAATCATGATATATGCCTCTAGATGAAATTATTGTACAAAGTGATTATGAAAGTTTTCAGTTTGAACATGTACAAATTAAAAATTTGATACCAACCTTTACAATGTCAATGATCAAGTGGACTATGACAGTTTTCAAATTTTAATCCAGTTGGTTGAGCATTTGATTGAACATGATAGTGAATTAAATGAGTTAAGGAAGCACAATGATTATAGATTTCAGTTGATATATGATTAAAATTTTCATTTGGATGAAGTTAATGATGACAAAGGAAAGTTTAGCACATGGCAACAATGGTTAATTGCAGTGACCACAACAGGGTTAGGTGGTGGGAAATTCATGACAATTTTTTTAGCCTTGGCCCAGTGCAGACAGTAGAAAATAAAGTTTTTGATAGACAAAAAGATTGGTTCTAAGTTTTTGGGGGCCTAGGGCCACCAATTGAAGTTGAAGACTGACAAATTGTAGATGCAAGTTAAAAACCTATACAGCAAAAAAGGATTCTAATAAAAATTTGAGTGACGAGCTCATTGTAGGTTTAGCATATTTTTGTATTTGGTGTGTTTGCTTTGGTTGTGTTTGGTCTGGTCCTACTACCTTTTCTGAGTAGTTCTTGGTTTTGTTTCTTTGTGCTTGGTCTGTTTCAACCCAAAATTCTTGGATCTCGCTCTGTTTTGGAAGAACAAACATCCCTAGTAGGACACACTGATGGAAACTCTAGAAATGCTTTGTGTTCCTATTACCTATTTTTCACTACAAGCTCAAACAGGTAGAGCTAAATTAAATCTATTGTTGACAGGTGCAAAATTTCTGCTAAAAGTATTCATTGAATTTCAAATTTTGATTATGCAAATGTTTGTAATAGAAGAACTCATAAATTTGCATAAAAGAATGTTGTTTTTATTCATATTGGAAAGACTGAAGTCTCGCACAAGCCGCGAGAGTAGCCAATTTGATATTTATAATCAAATGATGAATATAAAAAAGGAGATGTACACTATACAACTGAAGAAAATATAAAAATAAGGAAAGGAGTGATTTGTCATTTCCTGGAATGAGGAATCATCATTTTAGTCATGTGGTTTCTCCTCGTATTTAGCTCTAGTTGGCACAACTCCTACTCCAGTTCCAAAGGCACTTGCAAAATTGTTAAAATGTGTTGTTAGAGCAATGGAAAATCACTATTTTCCTCATGCCTACATTTCCAACAGGAATATAATCTACATCATTTCAAGCATGCATCAGATGATCAAGTTAAAGGAGCACAAGATTCAATGGAAGCTTTCAGCTTCAATTATTTTGCTAATTTGTTTGTTTAATGTGCATGAATAGGTATAATTAGATTATTTTCAACTAACAGATATTGTTGAGTGGTGAGAAATGTGGCTCCCATGAGGGTTGAGCCCAACTCATAAACAATAACGTGGGATAGCAATATGGAATAAAGATAATTGTCATTCTCTATTAAATAAGCTCATAAAAGCAACCTTCAATTCATTACAATGGAAACAAATAGAGCAAGTATTTCTCCACCCATCATTTAAAAAAGAATTATTAAACAAAAAAGGCCACTGATTTATCTTGAATCATGTATGATCATATATAAAATCAAAGACAGTGTTAGAACAGTAACACTGCCCATCAGGAGTATAATTCACAGACAAATCATACAAATATGTATGCAACAATTTGAAGAAAAGCATGTTTGCTATAAGTGTCCAACAACATCATGATATAAGCAAAATAAAAGTATCTTATTCAAAGCTTTTATTTTAGTATTGTTGCAAAAGATAGTTCTTTTAAAGAAATAACAGTACGAGTCAAAGTCAATCAAATGTACAGATAAGCAAATCCAAATTGATAGTCTATTTCAAAAATGCAGTGTTGAATCTACTGAAAGGGTAGTCCATTGAAGGTAACCTGTGATCATTTAACACAATGGGAAGCATAAAGACAATCCTCTTTTGTCTTAGCTATTATCTATTTAGGTTCAATAATTTTTTACATGGACTATGAAGAAAGCCTGATCAATAGTCATTAGAGCTACTGTTGGTTTTGTTTTACAATGTAACTAGGTTTGTCTTCTAATCTACATATGGAACTGGAAATTCCAATCAAGGGCGGCTCAAAGGACTTGGACCAACTGACGAGGACTTTAAAAATTCTCCTACACTTCTGGCTCTGCAAGACCTGGGAGGGTGATCCCTTAATGTGTTTACAACCTCTGCACCATTATTATAAAAAACATTAACAATAACATATAATCTCACTTAATAGCTCAACACGATAGGATAATATCGAATAAAATTGGTTGTTCATCGATAATATCAATTATCTGGAGCATGAGATAACTACAACACAATCCACAGTATAAGATAGTCATTGATTTGCAGTTTGTAGCAAGCTCTAGGAAAAGACAAAAAAATATTGAATCATAAGGGTAATTACAACTTAGATCAGTGCCATATATCTATTGGGGGAGTCAAATTCATAAGCATCTAAGGGTATATGATAGATTTAACACATAACATATGAAATCCTTGATGACATTGCATTGTAATCCCATCAATATGTATTCTAACTCAATACTACTTATCAAATCCTTATACAAAACATATTCGCCTATAATCCCATTCAAGAATTTTAATTAATTCCTTCAATTAAAGCTAAAATAAGGATCATACACACCACAATAGTGAGATGAATGAAACAACCCTTAGTCATCTTATTCATAATTCAGATATGCATATACAGTGGAGAGACATGAGTTTGAATTTATCATTTCAACTTGAATGCTAGTACTATCATACAACATTAAATCCCCATGAATTCAAAACCTGTTACAGAATGACTCAAAACCTAAATTACATTTTCTCTAAAAACCATCGAACTTTACAATTTGCTCTGCAACTTTAGCTGGACTCGACCCAAAATTTATCTAATTTGCTAACCCATACTTTTGGCCTTGAAATCCTTCTTATAGAAAATGAAGGAGCAAACAAGCATCGGGCCAGAATGTACACATGTCACCAGCCAATTGGAGCACCTAGTGATATTCCAAAAATTGTTACAATAGCAATCACCCTGGAGAATATTCTTTTCCATCGTGCCCATTGAGAAAAGTTGATGGAGCAACAAAAACCATAAGAATCCTGCACCAAGACCGCCACCGAAGCAAAATTGGAGACCATTGTAACTGTAACATATGATTTACCACCCATTAGTAGCTCATTCCTTTTACTCTTCCTCAGTTCAATATTTAGTTACCCATTTCTGGTATTCTTCATTAGTCAACCAGTCAGAATTAATCACCTCATTCACCTTGGTACTATAAGGTGTGTATTTTATCGCTACATGGTTCACATCTCTTTCAAAAGATTCCAAAAACAAGCTAGTACTAATGATTTTATCCATACCGCTTACCAACAAATCATAATCTGAGTCATCAAAAATTAATTTAATTTGATCATTGATGACCTCACTTGCTTGAAACTGCCATTGCTTGAGTGCCCTGACTTTCCCCTACTCATCAATTATATTAGGTAACAATGTGTTACCCCAATCATTAAAATTCTTTACCAATTCCCTGATCTTCCTACTCAAATCATCTGGTATGGTTTGAAAACCTTGTAGTGCTTTAACTAATACTTGAGTAGGCTTTAATGATTGAGTCCTATTACTTATATCAAACCTTAAGGCCTTATACATCACATCTAAATCACTGGCCGTAGGGATCCAATTTTCAATCAATTGTATCACTACCTCCTGATCCCTATCAATATTCTTTATTGCATCTAATAATAAAGAATATAAAGAATGTACAGATAGAAATTTATTATCAACCCTCTCATTTAAATGTCTCAAGACAGCAGTAACAATCTCCTTTTTCTTTGAAAGAGATTCTTCCTCACTTACCTTCAAAGATCCCTATAATTCATCAATTTTGTGCATGAGCTACTTCTTTGTAGGATCCACAAAGCATTCTATTTCTTCATCAATTTCCTCTAAAGAAGGGGTGAAAGAAGGATTTTAACTGGGAGACCCTGGTGTGGAAACAATTGGAGAAGGAGGCACTAGCCTTGATGTGGAAGGTAACATACTGATCCCCAGAGCACTTGATGTCTCCCCAATCTATTTATACCTTAACCTTCCCACCTCAGTCTATAGCTCAACATTCTTCTATTGCATCTTGTTGTATTCCTCAATCAAATGGTTATACTTCTCCATTAGGCTCCCCTTTTTAGCTTCCTCCCTTTCAGTAGTCTTTTGGGACAATTTAGCCACATTCACAATCAAATTAGTGGCCTCAGTGGTTGAGGTCTCTGAAGCTCTATTTATTATTAGCCATCCTCTTAAATTTGGGTTGATATAAAAAAAAATTGGCTTTCTCCCTTGTGGGGCCAATGCCCAAATTTCCAAGGTTTCGTACTCTTCGCTAAAAGAAGAGTCTTGCAGTGCTTCATTGACCTCTTCTTTAGAGTCTTGCAAGGGATGCTTGGACTTCAAAATACCATTAAAGGCCACTACATCTGCAATGTCCCATTCAGGAAAAATCATTACACCAGCCTGACTCACCAGTTTTCTACCTTCTTAAGGAGTGATGGTCTTGAATTCTTCCATTAATTCAACTTTCACTTCCTCATCATTCTCCTGGTCGAACCTGTTAGGTCTTAGTTCTCTTCATTTCTTACACTTATCTTGATATTCTTCAATTTCATCGTCCATACATATTGCAAGAATACAGGAGTCTTTACAAATGCATTGTTATCTAGAAATTCTTTGCATGCCTCCATTCTTGCATCTTGTACATATTTTCCTTTCATATCCAAATCGGATAAAACCAATTCTGCTAGTCTAGGAGGGGAAGGCATACCAACCTGCATGTCATTATCAGTAACAACAATTTCATCTATCAGATCGTTCTGTTGTTGATCAATTCTTTTCCTCTTAGGGCTTGGCTCAAATGGTGGTGATGAGGGACTATCTTCTGGTGATGATTCTAAATCAATGATTTTAAGTGCCCTAGGCGCTTTCAATTTTGGACTTGGGTGTGAAGGAAATTTCATTATTTGCTTCCCCTTTTTTTCCACTTCTTCCTCATCACTGTTGTCATCCTTTTTCCTCCTATAAATGGGCCGTTTTCCTGTAGGGTGATATGTTGGCCTTGTTTCAATTGGTCTGGCACCTTGTTCTTGTACACCCAGACTCAGTTCTAAGTTTATCTTCTTGGTTCTCAAGGTGCCCATAATCTCTTTGAAGTTCTCCATCAGAAAATCAATTTTCTTATGGTGTGGACTGAACTCCAACAATGGATCATATTTTGGATCCATTTTGTGCACAATATCTAATAGCTTATCATAAGCTATCCATTTCTCATTGTTCAATTCCTACCTATTTAGTTCAAATTCATTTCTAATCAAGTCCTCAAGAAAGTTGAATTCATGCAAAATCTTGCTAGCCTTTATTCTTTGTCTAAAAAGGGAAAAGAAACCCTCAGGATCATGTTGCCACTTTGGGCCACACCTCAAATGGTAATCATCAAAGAATTTCCCAAAATGCACCCAGCCTCCTTTCGAAAAGGAAAAATTAGACACTACTATATAATTCAGGAAAAATGTTCCCTTACCCTTCCTAGTGAGGTTGTCCTCATGGATACAACCTATCTTCCACATAACTTCTACAAACCCCACTCTTGATGGCACATTGTATGGTGGTATATGGGGGGTTCCTTGAAAACCATATACTCTTAAAATAGTGCTGACTGGGTATGGGATAATGTCACCCCAGTTATGGTAGACCTTCAGTTCTGGCTTCCTCCCCTTTGGTCTGAGGAAATCATGCAATTCCTCAGGGATCCTGGGTACACTTACCATCAGTCTAGCCCTCAATCTGGAAGCAAATACATTATCAAATTGCACATAACCGGTGCTTTCATTATTGTAAGCTAAATCTGCAGTCCATAATTGTACTGGCAATCTTTCTCCATCAACCAACTGCTTCAATTCCATCTTCTCAGAGAAAAATTTAGCATTTTTGCATAAGAACATATACATCAACATAGAATACCAAAAGAATTGCGTTCCTATATCATTTTTCTGCAACTGTGATAGCCCCTCATGTATCTTCTTAGCCAAGAAAGGGGAAAAGTCATAATTCAAAGAGAAGTTAGGGTGTTGTATTTGCACCCCCATGAACATGTATGCAATGGGCATCATCGTACTAGGACTAAAACCCAGGATCTGGCATAATGAATAAAAAGTGGCCAAGAAATGATTTGTAAAACAATTTAATTTGAAAGGTTCTTGGTCACTGGGGATGATGTGAAATCTCGAACCTCCTGCCCTAGCTAGATGAGGTGGAAGCAACTTAGCTCTGAAAAGAGTCTTCAACATTGCATATTCTTGCTTCATTTCTTCAAGATCAATAGGAACCAAATATTCATTCGATTCATTTAAATCAAAAGCCTGTTGAACATCATCTCTATTAATGCTTAAGAAGACCCCTCCATCATTATCCCTAATTACTCATGTGACATGGTCATATCTTGCGGCCACTACTCTAAGCAAGTCTATATCAGGGAACACATTTGGCACCACTAGCTTCCCCAATTCATATATCCAACCGTTTGAAAAGGGGTGAGTAAAATTCCTTTGTCCATACCACTATATGAACATTTCCAATCTTGTGAGAGGAACCCTAACATTGGCTATGTTGGAGCAATTATATACTAACCCTTCCTCTAAGATTTTCCCTGGTGTCAGAACCAATCCCTTCTTTCTATCATTTGTTGACAAGGGAAATTGATCTAGGAAATCATCATATAGGTTTCTTCTAAAATATTCAATTTGGCCATAATGTTGCTTTGGCAGTGCCATCTTTGAAAAACTAGGGCCTTCTTTATAACTTCACACTTCAAATATCTAGGACTAACTAGGGATATGAAATTACAGAATAACACACTACAATTTCTCACAATTTAAATAAACTATAGCCTTAATGTTTATCAACAAGCCCTATGATAAGTACAACAAAACTTTTCCCAAATTCAAGTGCATAGTAACCAGGAAACACAAAAATTGACTCACAGCTTTATGCTTGCAGAAATCCCAAATTCTGGCTGCAAAGACTCACAATTTGCTTTCGGCTCTGAGACTGCTCTGCAAAATACTTGAATGCTTTGTGATACAAATAAACCAGGAGAATTTATTTTATTTTGATCAAATCATACCAGCAAGTGTCTCATCTACCATTAAAGCTCACTCGTGCATTGCATGAACGGGTCCAACCATATTTGATGCAGATTTAAATTCTAGCCATCGATCGTTCAATTAGATCAAATCATCAAACAACCGTCTTCAAAATAAGCTGACACAATCTCCAACATGGCATAAAAGGGGCCCACCATACCATATGCTGCCAAGGAAATCCACGTGGTGGTCACCCGCAATATCGCAATCAATAAAGAACTTGCAACTTATGATGACGCGATGGCGGGAAACCATAGATCTTGAGCATCGATGATCTCGTTCCTTCAACATAGTTGCTAGCCTTATCATTAACCATCGAGCAGCTTTCCCTTCAAGATTATAACATACCCATTGATTTAAAACATGTGCATCTTAAAAACACTTTAGTAGTCTATCATCTAATGTATTAAGACCGGATTAATTTACCAAGGTGCTTTCCTTATTCCCTCGATAGATGAGACATGTTGCACCCGCCCGTGATATCGCGATCAATAAAAATATTGCAATTTTCGATCACACGATGGCAGGCAACCGTTTAGATCTGACAATATTTGATCAATGGTCACTCAAACATTATCCCCTTCAGCCTCACCATATAGGACATGTGTCGCCTTCCTGTGATATCACAATCAACCAAAGCAGTGTGGTGGGGTCATCGTGGGATGGTGAGGAGCGGCTGAGATCAAACAACAATTGATCAAGGGTCGTGCAAATTTTATCCCTCTACAAAATAAAAATTTTATTAAAAGGATAAGGGGACATCACTAGGCAGATGGTAAACAATGAAATAAGTAGTTTTAAATGATGAAATGCAGGGCCAACCAAGACTTAGGAAAATAAAACTCCACGGAGGAATTAAAGTATTAAGACCAAAGGGACCCAACCTAGACGAAATGACAGGACATAATTCGTTTTAAAACCCTTCAAAAAGGTAACAGCGAAAAAATATCCCCACCAAAGCATAAAATAAATAAAAGGGTTTTATATGACAATAAAACTAAAACCCCAACACAAGGAAAATTTCTGACACAATGGAAGACCAGTAACCTAAAGTAGGGTAGGAATGGAACACAAAGAGAAAAAATTTGAAGTTCCATCAGTGGCTCCAGTTGGGGACGTTCATTCCACTAGAATGAAGCAAGAATTTAGAATCTCAGGTAGACCAGAACAAGATGCAAAGATGACCAAAAAGAGATTGTTCAGACCAAACAACCCAAACTATGTACAAAATATATACAAAATATACAAACCTAAACTACTGTTCATGGAAAAGAAGACTTCAATTGAAGTATAACTTCAAGAACTGTCCATGAACTGGTAGTTCAAGAATATCCCCTGTCATATTTTGGAGGAAGTACGAATCTTCATCCCACTTACCATTTATCAAAAATGGACCCAACCAAATTGCATCAAATTTCCTATGTTTCTCTTTATCCTCTAATTTGGCATTCCACATTAAAACCAAATCTCCATCTTTGAAATTCCTTGTAGTTTCCCTTTTGTCATTTAAGTTCTTTATTTGCAACTGCAATTTTGCATTTCTCTTTTGAGCCTCCCTCCTATTTTCATCTAATTCTATAAGAGCTTCCACTCTTAATTTCATCTCATCATCAATTTCATTATCATACATCTAGACAAAATTATACATTTCCATTAAGTTATTTTGAGGCAACCTGGCGTTTATCCCATAAACCAAGTCAAATGGGGCACAATCTATTGCCTTCTTCAGAGTTACCCTATCTACCTAGATTGTTAATCTTAGCTTAGAATCCCAAGCCCTTTTATTCTGATCAAGGATTCTTTTAATGATCTTCATCAAGCTTTTATTGCTTGATTCTGCTTTTCCATTTCCCTGTGGATGGTATGGTGATGAATAAGAAATTTGGATTCCATGCTTCTCACAAAATTCTATGTATTCCTCAGATCTGAAACACATTGCATTGTCTGACACAATCCTTTCTAGACATCCAAATCTAGTCAATGTGTTGCTCATCAGGAAGTCAATTACCACTTTACTATTGGATTTCTTTGTTGGAATTGCTTCCAACCACTTGGTGAAATAGTTAGTGGCCACCAATATCCATGAGTGACCTCCACTAGATTTACATGTTATCTCCCCTACATAATCAATACCCCACTGTTGGAATGGAGCTTGTACTATAACTGTTTTTAAAGGTAAATTACCATAAAACTTTAACTTACCAGAGAAAGGTTGACAAGCATCACATGTCTTCACTAGTTGGTGTGCATCCTTAAAAACTATAGGCCACCAAAATCCATCCCTCATTATCTTATGTGCAGTTGTTTTAGCCATATAATGCCCTCCACAAACTCCACCATTTATCTCACTCAAAAGTTCTTGTGCTTGATCTTGGTCAACACACTTCAACATGACACCTTCTCCATTTCTCCACCAGAGCTTTCCAGCTATGATAACATAGTTGATAGCATGTAACTTCAATGTCCTTTTATCATTTTCACTCAAATTTCTAGGACATTTCATTCTTTGCAAATAATATATCACATCTTTATACCATTTAGAATGCTCCATATCACATATGAGTGATCTATTTTCCTCTTCTAGTGAATTTCTCTGATTTGCTTCTAGATTACTTTGGGCCATAAGCTTGGCCAGTCCTTGTCCTCTTACTAGTTTAGTAATCTGAACTTCAATATTGAATTCCTGGATCCTATTTATCCACCTACACCTTCTTCCTGACACTTTTTGTTGTGTGAAGATGTCCTTAACAACAACACTAGACACATAGGCAATTACAGTAGCTCCCATCAAATAAGCCTAAAAGCCTTCACTACTTTTACCAGTGCATACACTTGTTTTTCATTTATATCATACTTAAGTTCTGCAACTTGTAAAGATTTGCTGAAAAAGGCTATAGGCTACTCAAAACCTTCTAGATTCTTTTGTAACAACACAGTTGCAATCGTGTGGAAAGAAGCAAATGAAAAAAATATGTAAAGGTTTGGAAAAATCAGGGGTTCTTAACATAGGAGCCTCCTTTATTGCTTGCTTAATGACCTGGAAAGCTTGCATAGACTCCTCATCCTATTCAACCTTGGCTCCTTTCTTGATCATTTAATAAATAGGGAGAACTATCTCAGCAAAATTTGTCACAAATCTCCTTAAAAAGTTTATTTTTCCAAAGAAAGATTGTATTCCTTTGACATTTTGGGGTTGTGGAACTTTATCTATTGCAATTACCCTTTTTGGATCAATTTTACTCCATCCTTGGAAACAATATGTCCCAATAATTTTCCCTCTAGTACTCCAAACACACATTTCTTTGGGTTCAAAGAAATACCATACTCCAAAGCTCTAATGAATATCTTCTCTAGATGCTCATAATGATCCTCTTCCTTTTTAGAATATGTTGTCAAGTCATCTTGGTAGATCACCAAAAACAAGTTAATGAAATATGAGAATGCCACATCCATGGCTCTCTAAAAAGTAGCCCCTGCATTTTTTAGACCAAATGGCATTCTTACATAAACATATGTCCCCCATGGTGTAGTGAAATCCGTCTTAAACTGCTCAGATTCTTTGACCATGAGCTAGTTGTAACCAGAGAAACCATCCATCATAGACATCAATTCACATCCTGTCACCCTTTGCAACATGGCTTCCATATTGGGTAATGGATAATTGTCTTTTAATGAAGACACATTCAAATTTCTGAAATCTATACAACCTAATGTCTCCATTTTTCTTCCTTACTGGTACCAAGTTTTATACCTAGGATGAATGTCTGATTGTCTTGACGATTCTCGCATCCCTTAATTTCATTCATTCTTCTTGCATTTTGGGGGTTAAAGTGGGATTAATAGGCCTTTGCTTTTGTCTGAATGGCTTGGCGTCATCACGCAAAGGAATCTCATGTTGGAAAAGATCCTCTTTGTATGTCGTAAGATCATCATAGGACCATGCAAACACATGCCTAAACTTCCTTAATAAGTCAATTAGCATCCTTCTCACTTTTGGTGACATTTTCTTTCCAATATACACCTTCATTGGGGATGCTTCTGTTCCAAGATTTATCTCTTCCAAGTCATTAGGATGGGAAACAGTGTGATTAGCCTTTGTCTTATCTTGATTATCAAACACTCTTTCTAGTATAACTAGACCCTTGGGAATTGTGTTTGTCTTTAACTAAATGACCTCATTTCCCAATATAGTATCCTTACCATCAACATTTTCAACAAAAGCTCCAAATTCAATTTCTTGATTTTCATATTCACCCACACAATTCAAAAATCTTAATATATCATCATCATTATCAAAAACTTGCCAATTTTTTATGTTATCAGGAATAGATGGCCTGATTTGCACCTCAACCTTTGAAATTCTAGCATAAGTCATATCATCTGGTTTTACTGTAATATTGGCTAATAAATCTGCCACTTTATTTTGACCTCTTTCCATCCATCCTATGCCAAATGCATCAAAGCTTTCCAATTCATCCCAAACAACATTCCTATACTATTTCAACCTCTTGTTCTTTGACACATATTTGGATCTAACTTGGGAAACCACAAGCTCAGAATCCCCAATTTCCTTGAGCTTCTTGATCCCATGTTTTTCAGCCAATCTCAATCCCAATAACAAGGCTTCATACTCTGCCACATTATTTGTGCATTCAAATAATAGAGTAAAAGAGAACTTGAATGTCTTTCCACTTGGTGATCACAGCAAAACACCTGCACCAGAGCCTTCCTTTGAATTTGCACCGTCAAAATACATAGTCCACAAGTCATCAAATTCTGACAATTGTTTTATTTCTGTATCAATCAATGCAGTAGGCTTATCACAATTGCTAGGAAATTCCTCAACTCTGAATTCATTTATACCACTATCAATAAAACATGTCATAGTCTTAATCGGGCCATGCTCAATCATATGAGGTACTTTGGATTCTCTTTCAATTTTGACATCCTTACCATCAATGGAGAAAGTAGCAAATGACAAATAAAATTGCATGTTACCCCCCATTGATGCACTCCATTTTCTTGACAAAAGCATTCCAAAATGAGGTGGGATATCTACAACTAATATAGTCATGACTAAATCCTTGTCAGGGTACTGAGTCAATTTATAAGGCAATGCTCTGATAGTTCCAATCACTGGCACTTCTCTTGAATCCATAGCATAACATTTACCTTGAGCAGTATCTACTGCCAAGCCCATTGCCTCCATTATTTTGACTGGCATAACATTATTTGATGCCCTTGATTCTATCATACAGTTCCTTAAAGTTTTCCCATTTATATCCACACTTAAGAAAAAAGGGGTTATATTTTCAAGGCACATGTTAATAGAATTTCCTAAATATACAGGAGGAATTTGTGACACAATTCCCTTCACTTCCTTTTATTTCTCTTTATCCTTCACTTCTTTACCACTTCCTTGTTTAGTCTTATTACCAGTAACATCTGTGATCAAGGCTATTGTCTTCTCTTTGTGTTCATTTATTCTCATCATTTCCAGTAGAGGTACGGTTACTTTAACCTGAGAAAGCACATGAAACATATCTAGATGTGTATATTTAGGCAGATTAGACATCATACCTTCATCATTTTCCCTTTCCTCGGGTTGATTACTTCCTCCTAGCTTCTTTTGCTTCTTATCCTCTGCAGTAGGCTCAACTAACTTTGTAATCACCTTGGTCTTCACCAGTGATGAAGTCACATCTTCTTGAGGCTTTTATTAGAAACCCATGATCAGATTTGCAAACCGAATATCCTTCCACGAAGAGAAAAATAAAAGCGAGATATTGCAAAAAGATGTGCAACATTATTATTTGAGAGTTCTATAATTATGATAATGATTTTCTTTATAAAAGAAAAGATGCTAAACCTAATCTTATTTTGGGCAACAAGATAGCTCAATAAGATAAGGATAAAACCTATAACTTAGGAATTAAATAATTACCTAAGTAAACTTATGCAAAGTGTAATTAATAATTAATTACACCAACACCCCCCCATAAGTGCAACTTAGGGAGAAGCAAATAAAGCATGCACCTAAAACTAAGATGAATGCAAGAAAGCATGAATGGGTCCCAACAACAAGGCCTGATCAGGTACCCAAGTACAAATGCAATAATGAGGTAGAGAAGGAAAACCCAGTGGGACAAAACCCCCTACAATGAGATGACTGCTGCAAAGAAGCACTGGAAGAACACTGTGGAGTAACATTGGAACCTGAAAATTGGCAAACAAGGAAAGATACTTTATTTACTACTGAAACCAGATGAGAGTCACTGATTGACTCAAGGAATCATGATAAAGCAACAGCAAACCCAGTGCCACGGAACACTCGGAAACTCCAAACTGGAACAACTCTGGAATCTGTGAAGCAACAGTAGATGAGATGATGACAGAATCTGGAATCCATGTATCTCAATGCCAATGCCAAACTGTGACTGAAACTCTTCCATGGGAAGGAGTACCATGAAGACTCTGGAACAGTAACCATAAAAACATGGCCCTCAAACTAAGATGGATCCAATGTGGATCATTAACCATAGGCTCTCAATCTAAAGTGTGAACCGGATGTGAATCAACAATGTGTCTAGCTAAGCAAAGATATGGCCAAAAGAAACTAAGAAACTAGATGACTCATACAAGTTGCCATCAAAACAATATGCATATGGAGATCAAAGTGAAAACTACACTCTAATCAGATTATTATGCAAGAAACCCCCCTGAATGGAACTTTATCATAGTTCGTTTACTACAATAACCCGATGATTGTAAAAGGAGAGCATACTAAACATGCATAAATAAAAATAAAATAGACCTCAATCTGTAGAGGACTGAATCAACTTTCCAATTCCACAAGAATGACGAAAAAAGGATCACCGAGTCAAAAGATATGCCCTTCGGAGTGAAAACAGCAACATCTGAGTTCAAAGGCCTGAAAAATAAATCTGGAGAAAAATAGTAAAAACACCTGCACCACTGGATTGGTGTTCGAATCAGCTTTCCAAGGTATCTCGTTTGCAAAAAATGGAGATCGTATGCAAAAAATACACCTGATTTTGTGAATACTGCTCCAAAATGGGGAAAACACAATGTTGGATTAAATTTGACAGTCATACGGCCGTCGCAGCAAAAATCCGGACCTAAATTTGACAGCCAAATGGTCATCGGAGGATTTGCACAAATGGACTTATTTTGAAGAAAATTGTTTTTAAAAAAAACAATAAAAAAAAACTTTACAAAGTTTTTTTTTGTTAAAAAAATATAAAAAAAACATTGATTTTAAAAAAATAATAATAATAAAAAAAAGGTACCCATGGGAAGGTACGCCTGCACAGGTCTGTGCAGGTGAGTACCTGCACAGTACCTTGGCAGGTACGTACCTTCTAGGTACTCTTACCTTTTTTCTTTTTAAAACAAAGACTTTTTTGAAAAAAACTTTTCAAAAATTAAAGTTTTTAATTTTTTTAACAATTTGAAAAAAACTACAAAATTTTTATTGTAAAAAAAAAAAATTTTAACGAATTTTTTTTTACCTCGGACTGCGTGCACGGACGGTATAAGGGTGGTACAAGTAAAAATATTTTGCCTCAGAAATCAATTGAACCAAATATGGGCAAGTTTATAGTCGATTTTTAGGTTTTTGACAGCTTCGGACGCGATGGTGACCTCTGTTTGTGCCCAAAGCGCTCGAGAAAATTTGGCTACCTTCCAAACTTACCAAAAAATCTCTCAGCCTAAAACCCTCATAGATATGGCAAATGATGGCCAAAATTTGCAAAGTAAAAGTCAATCCTAACTTTTTCCAGTGCTCAATCTAATGTTGAAGCCCGATCTGATCAAAACACCTCATGATGAACTCAAGGCATGATACCCTTGAGGAATCCTGAATGAACCCTGCAATGATTTTCTCAAAAAATCTGAGAAGGGGCTGCAAATCAAGGCTCTGATACCATGTTAGAAACCATGATCAGATTTGCAAACTA
This sequence comes from Sequoia sempervirens, assembly GCA_007258455.2. Taxonomy (NCBI): domain Eukaryota; kingdom Viridiplantae; phylum Streptophyta; class Pinopsida; order Cupressales; family Cupressaceae; genus Sequoia; species Sequoia sempervirens. The sequence goes on from VDFB02379711.1 coordinate 246,776,286, forward strand.
GAATATCCCAAAGAGAAAAATCAGAAAAGGTGAGATATTGCAAAAAGATGTGCAACATTATTATTCGAGAATTCTATAATTACATGATAATGATTTGCTTTATAAAAGCAAAGATGCCTAAACCTAATCTTATCTTGAGCAACAAGATTTCTGATAAGATAAGGATAAAACCTATAACTTAGGAATTAAATAATTACCTAAGTAAACTTATGCAAAGTGTAATTAATAATTAATTACAACATTTTGGGGTTTCGTTCTTTTTTGTCCAAACCTTATCATTCTTAACCTAATTGACTTTTGCAACATCCTTTTTGTTGTCAACCTTAATACCTTTGTTTTTGTCCTTTTGTTCTTTAATAAACAGGCCAACAGGTTTACCTTGTTCACCACCCATAGTTCTATTTCTCAGTGGAAGTGAACTTCTCATTTGAGTAGCCATTTCCTCATTCAATTTTGTAATCTCTTCTTCTGATGGTCTCCTTAGGGACGTTGAACCTTCAGCCTGCTCCATATTGCAAGCATTATGATCAAAATCACCTTCCTCATCAGAAAAGACCTATTGACGATACATCTCACTTCTCTATCTCTGATTATCCAAATCAACTTCCTATATTTCATCATCAGAGGAACATTCTGCCTCATTAATGTATGACCTAGCCATACAAACATCTACATCATCCTGCTCATATTCTAATGTTTGATCATCAACATCCTCTTCAACTTCCTCAGCAACAAGCAATTGAGCAATACCACAATGATTTTGATCATGTGGATGTTCACACACTTCACTCCATGGTCTATCTACTACTAGATTCACTGAATGTTTCTACAAGGGGTCTGGAGTATGCTGATCATTTTTAGGTTTCTGGCTAGGCAAGATTGGTTTTCCATCTTTCCAATTTGTATTATAAGGATAATTTTGCAATCTAGCCAGCTTATCATTTTTATTATAGGGTTTCCTTTCATTCCCTATACCCTTCTCTTGCTTGGCAACAATTTTCTTTATGTCTTTCAAAGTATTATAAACCTTTTCCCACTTTTCATCATCCTTACACTTTGCAGCTGGAATCTTCTCAGTCTTATTCTTAGCATTTTTTAAAAATGCAAGTTCTCTCTTACCATACTTCCCAGAAGCTCTTCTATTACTCTCAATATTTATAGCCACCCTAAATGCATCCCTCATAGTTTGAGGGTCCTTATCTCTGAGGAGATATGCCATTTTAGCATCAAAAGCATTGAAATATGTAGTTAAACAAACATTTTCATCAAGCCTCAAAACCTGAAACAACTTATACATTGCTTTCTGAAATATTAAATTAAACTCTATCATAGGCTCATTCAATGACTTCTTGATGTTATTAAATTCATTTAACATGAAACTAGCATTAGTTTTATCACCATACTGCTCCTTGAAACACTTTTCAAACTCATCCCATGAACCAATACTAGCATTAGGTAGACCTCTATACCAATCCCTTGCATCTTCTACCAAAGATTGTACAAACAATTTGATTAGAACATCTTCATGTTCTACCTCATAATCATTTAGCATATCCATAAAAGCTTTCAAGTGTTCCTCTGTTGTCACAACATTATTGCCAACAAAATTATTCATCTTTTCTCTCAAGTCAGCGGGGATGGAATTTGGATAACTAGGAATACCATCAAAGAACAATGGCCTATACCTTTCCAACTGTATAGGTCGTCATTGAAATAATCCTTCATTCTTCTAAGAATCAACATCAGACCCTAAATTTTGTACCCTAGAACCATCCTGGTTTGGATTTACAAACCTAGTTGCATGATTCTTCAGTCCAGAATTATTTATGGTGGGGTCTGGACTAATTTTAGGATTGTCCTTTAAAACATCTTGGAGATTTGATGAGGTTGCAGCTTGTGTAGCCTCATCGATGTTTGAAATCTTTAGGAAACTTATTTTCCTCTTCATTTATGCATTTGTAGCCTCAATCTTTGTTCTCTCCAACTCTTCCGTTAGAGCCTCACTCTCCTTCCTAGCCTTTTCTAAGGAAAACTCTGTTTGAAATGAAATATGTGGTGAGAGATCTTTCTGAGTGAAATGGGGAGTCACCTTCTCATTTATTTTAATCCTCTCAGCCTTTTTCTTTCCTTTATCCAAGACAGGCTTAAGGTTTGTATTACTCGGTTGAGATTTAACATGATTTGAGGGCTTTGGGTCTGCAGGTTTGGGTTGGACATCAATGTGGCCTACTGGGTTTTCTTTAGACATAGGCTTTGTTTCCTTATTAACAATCTTTTGTACAACCGGACCCTCAACACTTGGTTTAGGTTCTTCTTGGTTCAGGAACTTCATTTTTTCCAAATGTCTCATCAATGTATCCCTTTCAATCACAGCATTCCTCAACTCTTCTTCCCTTTCCTTTTCTCTTTTCATCATGAGCTCAGCTTGCTCATGGATTTCCCGCTTCAAGGAATTAATGTCTCCAAAAATATCGTCAAGGTTAGGAAAAGTCATATCAGAACTTGATGTATCATCTAGATCTATTAAATTGACCTCTTCCAATACATGTTCAAACAATAAAGGGTTTACATCATTTTCAATAAGAGGAGGAGGCACATCATTGGTCCATTCTCTATGATGGCTTTGACTTCTACTCCTGCCTCTTCTCTTTTCAGCATATTTGACACTAACAAGCCCTTTATTCTGACATGTCACATCTTCTTGAACTGGTGTATTAAATAATGAATCAAAAAATCCACAACTGTCTAACTCTGAATTTCTAGATACCTCTTCAAGAATTTCAGGGATAGGGTGTAAAAGCTTACTTGTACCTTGGTGTACAGGGTTCTGTGATGCAGGAGTAGCATTACTAAATTTTTGTTGTTTCTTTATCCAGTTCTTCTTCTTCATTTTGGGAAGTTCACCTTCCAATTTCTATTCTGGATGATTCTTCATGAATGACCTGGTGTTCTTCATTCTTCATACTTGTCCAAAATTTCTTTCCACTTATAATAAACCTTTCAAAATAAAATGCACACTGGTGCAGAGACTTCAAAGTTGCCACCCAATTTCTTGGGAATACCAAATACCTAAAGACACGTGGTGGAGAATAAAAACCTTTGGAACCTCGTACTAACAACACACAAAAGTGCTTTAAAACATAATTCTTAACGCTTATGAAAATAGAAGTGGAAAAACCTAACACAAAATTATAGACTCAACCTTCAAATCAAAACACTATGAAAACTCATGCAAAATGGACAACGCACTAAGAAGAAATATCAAAATTAGCTCCAAAGTAGAGTCCCATTTTGTGGATTTGTTTTACAATGCAACCAGTTTGTCTTCTAATACCTAGATTTCCAATTCCAATCAAAGGACAGAAGGACTGGACAACCAATAAGGACACAAAAACCTCCTACACCGAAGACGTAAGACCCGAGAGGGTGATCCATTAACGCATTTACAACATCTACACCATTATTATAAACAACATTAACAACAACAGATAATATCACTTAACAGCTCAACACAATAGCATAATACTAAATAAAATTGGATGTTAATCAATAATATCAACTATCTGGAGCATGAGATAACTACAACACAATCCACAGTATAAGATAGTAATTGATTTGCAATTTGTAGCAAGCTCTAGGAAAGACAAACAAATACTGAATCATACCGAAATTACAACTTAGATCAGTGCCATATATCCATTGGAGGAGTCAAATTCATAAGCATCTAAGGGTATATGACAGATTTAACACATAACATATGAAATCCTTGACGACATTGCATTGTAATCTCATCAATATGTATTCTAACTCAATACTACTTATCAAATCCTTATAAAAAACATATCCACCTATAATCCCATTCAAGAATTTTAATTAATTCCTTCAATTAAAGCTAAAATAAGGATCATACACACCACAACAGTGAGATGAATAAAACAACCCTTAGTCATCTTATTCAAAATTCAGATATGCATATACAGTGGAGAGACATGAGTTTGAATTTATCATTTCAACTTGAATGCTAGTACTGTCATACAACATTAAATCCCCATGAATCCAAAACCTATTACAGAATGACTCAAAACCTAAATTACATTTTCTCTAAAACCATCAAAATTTACAATTTGCCCTGCAACTTCACCTAAACTCGACCCAAAATTATCTAACTTGCTAACCCATACTTTTGGCCTTGAAATCCTTCTTATAGAAAATGAAGGAACAAACAAGCATAAGGCCAGAAAATACACATGTCACAGCCAATTGGAGCCTAATGATATTCCAAAATTTTACAACGCAATCACGGAGGGAATATTACTGTCCATCGTGCCCAGCGAGAAAGTTCATAGAACAACAAAAACCATAAGTCCTCCACCAAGAACGCCATAAAAGAGAGCCATTATAATTGCAACATCCGATTCACACCTATAGCAGCTCATTCCTTTTACTCTTCCTCAGTTAAATATTAGTTACCCATTCATGGTATTCTTCATCAATTGGCCAATCAAAATTAATCACCCCATTCACCTTGGTACTATAAGGTGTGTATTTTACCGCTACCTAATTCACATCCCTTTCAAAAGATTCCAAAAATGAGCGGGTACTAATAATCTTATCCATAGAACTAACCAACAAATCATAATCTGAGTCATCACAAATTAATTTAATGTGATCGTTGATGACCTCACTTGCTTGATACTACCATTGCTAGAGTGACTTGACTTTCCCCTACTCATCAATTATATCAGGTAACAATGTGTTACCCCAATCATTAAAATTCTTCACCAATTCCATGATCTTCCTACTCAAATCATCTGGCATGGTCTGAAAACCTTGTAGTTATTTAACTAATGCTTGAGTAGGCTTTAATGATTGGGGCCTCTTACTTATATAAAACCTTGAGGCCTTATACATCACATCTAAATCACTGGCCCTAAGGATCCAATTTTCAATCAATGGTATCACTACCTCCCGATCCTTATCAATATTCTTTATTGCATATAATAATAAAGAATATAAAGAATGTACAGATGGAAATTTATTATCAACCCTCTCATTCAAATCTCTCAAGACAACAGTAACAATCTCCTTTTTCTTTGAAAGAGATCCTTCCTCACTTACCTTCAAAGATGCCTATAATTCATTAATTTTGTGCATGATTTGCTTCTTTGTAGGATTCATAGAGCATTCTATTTCTTCATAAATTTCCTCTAAAGAAGGGGTGAAAGAAGGATTCTGACTGGGAGACCCTAGTGTGGAAATAATTGGAGAAGCAGGAGGCACTGGCCTTGATGTGGAAGGTAACATACTGATCCCCAAAGCACTTCATTTCACCCTAATCTGTTTATACCTCAGCCTTCCCACCTCATTCTACAACTCAACATTCTTCTACTGCATCTTGTTGTATTCCTCAATCAAAAGGTTATACTTCTCCATTAGGCTCCTCTTTTTGGCCTCCTCCCTTTCAGAAGTCTTTTGGGCCAATTTAGCCACATTCAGAGTCAAATTAGTGGCCTCAGTGGTTGAGGTCTCTGAAGCTCTCTTTATTATTAGCCCTTCTCTTAAATTTGGGTTGATATTAGAAACATCTAGCTTTCTCCCTTGTGGGGACAATGCCCAAATTGCCAAGGTTTCATACTCTTCACTGAAAGCAGAGTCTTGCAGTGTTGCCTTGACCTCTTCTTCAGAGTCTTGCAAGGGATGCTTGGACTTCAAAATAGAATTAAAGGACACTACATCTGCCATGTCCCATTCAAGTAAAATCATTACACCAGCCTGACTCACCAATTTTCTACTTTCCTCAGGAGTGATGCTCTTGAATTCTTCCATTAATTCAGCTTTCACTTCCTCATCATTCTCCTGGTCAAACCTGTAAGGTCTTAGTTCTCTTCTTTTCTTACATTTATCTTGATATTCTTCAAATTTCATCCTCCATACCAATTGCAAGAATACATGAGTCTTTACAAATGCATTGTCATCTAGAAATTCCTTTCATGCCTCCATTCTTGCATCTTGTATACATTTTCCTTTCATATCCAAATCAGATAAAACCAATTCAGTTGGCCTATGAGGGGAAGGCATACCAACCTGCATGTCATGATCAGTAACAACAATTTCATCCATCAGATCCTCCTGTGGTTGATCAATTATTGCCTCTTAGGGCTTGGCTCAGATGGTGGTGATGAGGGACTATCTTCTGGTGATGATTCTAAATCAATGATTTTAATTGCCCTAGGCACTTTGAATTTTGGACCTAGCTATCAAAGAAATTTCATAATTTGCTTCCCCTTTTTGTCCACTTCTTCCTCATCACTGTTGTCATCCTTTTTCCTCCTATAAATGGGCCTTTTTCCTGTAGGCTGATATGTTGGCCTTGTTTCAATTGGTCTGGCAACTTGTTCTTGTACACCCAGACTCAGTTCTAATTTTATCTTCTTGGTTCTCAAGGTGCCCATAATATCTTTGAAGTTCTCCATAAGAAGATCAATTTTCTTATGGTATGGATTGAACTCCAACAATGGATCATATTTTGGATCCATTTTCTGAACAATATCTAATAGCTTATCATAAGCTATCCATTTCTCCTTGTTCAATTCCTGCCTATTTATATCAAATTCATTTCTAATTAGGTCCTTAGGAAAGTTGAACTCATGCACCAAATTTCCACCCTTTATTCTTTGTCTAAAAAGGGCAAAGAAACCCTCAGAATCATGTTGCCACTTTGGGCCACACCTCAAATGGTAATCATCAAAGAATTTCCCAAAAAATACCCAGCCTCCTTTCGAAAAGGAAAAATCAGACACTACTATATAATTCAGGAAAAATGTTACCTTACCCCTCCCAGTGAGGTTGTCCTCATGGATACCTATCTACCACATAACTTCTGAAAACCCCACTCTTGATGGCACATTGTATGGCAGTATATGGGGGTTCCTTGAAAACCATATACTCTTAAAATAGTGCTAACTAGGTATGGGATAATGTCACCCCAGTTATTGCAGACCTTTAGTTCTGGCTTCCTCCCCTTTGGTATGAGGAAATCATGCAATTCCTCAGGGATCTTGGGTACACTTACCATCAGTCTAGCCCTCAATCTGGAAGATAATCAATTATCAAATTGCACATAACTGGTGCTTTCCTTATTGTAAGATAAATTTGCAGTCCATAATTGTACTGGTAATCTTTCTCCATCAACCGACTGCTTCAATTCCATCTTCTCAGAGAAAAAGTCAGCATTCTTGCATAAGACCATATACATCAACATAGAATACCAAAATAATTTCCTTCCTGTATCATTTTTCTGCAACTTTAACATCCCCTCATGTATCTTCTCAGCCAAGAAAGGAGAAAAGTCATAAGTCACAGAGAAGTTAGGGTGTTGTATTTGCACCCCCATGAACATGTATGCAATGGAAATCACCGTACCACCTAAGATCTTGAATAATGAATAAAAAGTGGCCAAGAAATGATTTGTAAAATAGTTTAATCTGAAAGGTTCTTGGTCACTGGGGCTGATGTGAAATATCGAACCTCTCGCCCTAGCCAGATAAGGTGGAAGAAACTTAGCTCTGAAAAGAGTCTTCAACTTTGCATATTCCTACTTCATTTCCTCAAGATCAATAGGAACCAAATATTCATTCGATTCACCCAAATCAAAAACCTATTGAACCTCATCTCTATTAATGTAACAAGACCCTCCATCATTATCACCAATTACACGTGCGATAGAGTCATATCTTGCAGCCACTACTCTAAGAAAGTCTATATCAGGGAACACATTTCGCACCACCAACTTCCCCAAACCATACATAACCAGCTGAAGGGGTGAGTAAATTCTCCATCATACCACAATTGAACATTTCCAATCCTATGAGAGGAACACAGCATCAACTATGAGGGAGAAATTAGATACTAACCCTTACCCCAGGATTTTCCCTCACATAGAACCAATCCTTGCCTATCATTAGTTGACAGGGCAATTGATTAAGGAAATCATCGTACATGTTTCTTCTTAAATAGTCAATTTGGCCAGAATGTTTCTTTGGCAGTGCCATTTTGGACAAACTAGGGCCTCCTTTATAACTTCACACTTCAAATAGCTAGGACTAACTAGGGATATGAAATTACACAACACACTACAATTTCTCACAATTTAAATAAACTATAGCCCTAACATTTATCAACAAGCCCTATGATAAGTACAACAAATCATTTCCCAAATTCAAGTGCATAGTAACTAGGAAACATAGAAATTGACTCGCGGCTTTATGCTTGCAAAAATCCCAAATTATGGCTACAAAGACTCGCAATTTGCTTTCGGCTCTGAGACTACTCCGCAAAATACTTGAATGCTTTGTGATACAAATAAATTAGGAGAATTGATTTATTTCGATCAAATCATGCCAACAAGTGTCTCATCTGCCATTAAATCTCACTCGCACGCTGTACGAACGACTCCAACCATAATTGATGCAGATTTGAATTCTAGCCATCAATCCTTCAGTTAGATCAAATCATCGAACGACCGTATTCAAAATAAGCTGACACAATCACCAACATGGCAAAAAATGGGCCCACCATACCATATGCTACCAAGGAAATCCATGTGGCGATCACCCACAATATAGCAATTAGTAAAGACCTTGCAACTTATGATCACACAATGACGGGCAACCATAGATCTTGAGCATCGGTGATCTCGTTCATTCAACATAGTCTCCAGCCTTATCATTAACCATCAAACAACTTTCCTGTCAAGATTATAACATACCCGTTGATTTAAAACATGTGCATCTTAAGAAAAATTTAGTAGTCCATCATCTAATGTATTAAGACCGGATTGATTTACCAAGGTTCTTTCCTTATTCCCTCAGAAGATGAGACATGTGGTGCTCGTTTGTGATATCGTGATCAATAAAAACCTTGCAATTTTTTATCACACGATGTCAGGAAACCGTTGAGATCTCACAATATTTGATCGACGGTCACTCAAACATTATCCCCTTCAGCCTCACCAGATAGGACACATGTCACCTGCCCGTGATATCGCAATCAATCAAAGTAGTGTGGTGGGGTCATCGCGGGATGGCGGGGAGCGACTGAGATCAAACGACAGTTGATCAACGATCACAAAATTTTATCCCTCTACAAAATAAAAACATTTATTTAAAGGACAAGGGGGAATCACTAGGCGGATGGTAAACAACGACATAAGTTGTTTTTAAATGATGAAACACATGGCCAACCAAGACTTAGGAAAATAAAACCCCATGGAGGAATTAAAGTATTAAGACCAAAGGTACCTAGCCTAGACGAAATGACAAGACACATGTTTTAAAACCCTTCAAAAAGGTAATAGCGAAAAAGATCCCCACCAAGGTGTAAAGTAAACACAAGGGTTTTATATGACAATAAAACTAAAATCCCAACCCAAGGAAAATTTTTGACACCATGGAAGACCAGTAACCTAAGGCAGTGCAGGAATGGAACACAAATAGTAAAAATTTGAAGTTCCATCAGCTATAATGTATTTGAACCAAGGAAGTGATCTAGTATGATTGAGGAAACATATTTGTTTCTCTTTTTCTGATGGTGAAAGATGCAATAATTTACTTCAGTCACATAAATATTTAATACATAAATCACTATGACAATACCATAAGCCAGATCAAGGGGGACAGTCGGGGTAATATGCTTGATGGTAGTCACTCTGCATGACTATGCATGTGAGTCATCAATGCATGAGGATGAGTTCTTTATTACACTGTTTTATGGAAATTTCAATGCATGGAAATAAGGACAAAATTATAGAACAACACAAAACAACAAAAATACAATTATGAGAGAAATGTACAGTTTTAATTGTAGCATAATCATAATAATGAGCATTTATCAGAGCAGTAAAAGATGATCATCTACTATGCAAAATATATCAAGGGTGCCATCTACAAAGGCAAATGAGGTTTTGAAACCCAAGTGTTTACAAGGAAAGAAAACCCTCAAAGAATGAATACCCAAACGCACAAATATACAACTCTGACTTCAAGATGGAGTGGTATGTGCATAATACAGATTCTACAATGCAAAGTCTTACACCATTTATCAAAGCAATGCCAAGATAGAGCAACATATAATGTTAGAAGCCATGACTTTCAGCATAGACAAAGCAAGACATTATTAGAATGCCTCTTAAAGTTGTTATCTCATGAAATACATTCAAAATACAAAGGACAAAACCAAAAATGGCCGACAGCAAGGAGCCTTTCATCATGTATTTTAGTAAAGAAAAATAGGTCGAATGTATAAAGATTATGCAGAAAGGGAAAGTTTTTGTTACCAATCAAACATAAGAAGCACAAAGACAAACTTACTAGGAAGATTTTGCATGTTTTCTACATGAATGAACTCCAGAAGGATAAATAATTCATGGTGTCCCAAGGAAAAAGGAGTAAATGAATGAAATATATCAAAGATTATGCCAAACCTGTGGCTATATAGGTTAAAAAAAATGCTATTGACGAAAGAGGAATGTCATATTTGCATTAGGAAAATCTTTCCACATGTTTCTCTGTGGAAATCATCAAAAATCATCTCAGAAAACATCCAGGAAATGTGCAGGTCGATCTCCAAACCCCAGCACCATGGCGACACAGCAGATGAAAGAAAAGTCTGAAGTAATGAACTGTTAGGTTTCAAGTGTTTTGACTCGAATCCCTAATCATGCTTTTAGGGATTTTTGACTTGTCTTTTAAAATAAAAATCATTTCAAATAATACCATTGTGGTCTTGATAAGTCATCGACCTAATGATTCCTTTTCCCATGACTTAGAAGTTATCACCAATTTCGGTAAGAAGGTTTACTCTTTTTATTTCATCCTTTACATGGAGTTAAGGTTCAATGTGATTAAATATTAAAGGAAATATTAACTATTACTTTAATATTTAACATATACTGAATATGGATGGATTTAATAGATATTAAATATTAAAATAATCATTAAATGATTATTTTTAATATTTAATCAAATGATTTCCTTTTTGAATCCATGTTAAGGATGTAAGTGAAAGCCAAGTGAAGATTGATATCAGTTTAAAGAATGAATTCATGCAAAATATGGAGATTATTGGCACTTTGTCTCAGTTTCACATCAATTTACAAGATATTTTGATCATGCATGACATGAGTTGGAGTTTGCAGCACATGGGATTTAGTTCACTTCAGTTGCTGGCTCATTTTTCAAGGTTTTTTGCTTTTGCTTGTGAGAAGATATTTTGGTGATATCTTTCAACTTTAGTTCACTTTCAATACTATTTTCATGCATTTTGGAGCCAGTTCGAGTTGCTTTTCAGTTGTACACCTTGTGACTGCGAGTTTGAACCTGAGTTCACTCATTTTTGCATGAGTTTGAGCTCTTCTTTTAGAGATTTTTATTTTTGCTTGGGATTTGCTTTGGAGTTATCATTTTTTACACTGAAATTGAATTTTAGTTTCACTTTCATGCACTTTGGAGTTTCCTCTCATTGTATATATTGGAAAAAGATTATCTTTTTCCTCTAGTTCTTGTTTTTCAACCTTTGCATTTTGCAAAGTGAATTATCATGTAACTCAGCTTCATTTTCAGATTAATACAACAGCAAGTTTACAAGTTCAAATTGTGTTATTTAGCAGAAGATTGCTTTGATTTCTAGCATTTTCAAGTTTTGGGGTATGTGTAGGATCATCATGGAAAAAATAGGCCCTTAAGTGGCAAAAAATTCAGAAAAATAAGAGTTAGGCAACTTGACGTAAAAAATTGAATAAGTTATTTATATTATTTAAAAATATGTAAGAATAGAATTTGTAGAAAGAATGTAGTTTCTAAAATACCAGGTTTGTTTAAAAAATAAAAAATCTATTTGGTGAAAAATTGAAATTTCAATGCAAGTGGTACTTAAATTTCGTGGAAAAAATAAGTAGGTATATGTTTGACCACCCTAACCACAATAAAATGATAATATTTTTAATAAGATTTTATATATAAGTAGAGGACTCATGCCTCGATGTGATGCATATTTATTTGTAATTTTTTTCCAAGTAAATAATTAATTATGATTTTTATTACAAATTTTTAAAAATATAAAAAATCGTATGTTTGACCACCTTAACTTGGTCAAAACATCATGAAATTCATTTTTTCTTTTTTTAATCCTATAGTATGTGAAGCATAGAATGTGACGCATTTTTTAGATTCAAAAATGTGATACCATTTGAAATCTATAGATGTTTTTCAATCAACCTATCAATCGAGACTTTAGTCATAATTTGAATAGAAAATGAATAATAATTACTTATTAAATTTAAAATAAAGCATAATTTATATGGGTGGAAAGCTGAGAATCTCCTTTAAAAACCCTTTTTGTTTCATCAATTTTAGGTAAAAAAATAGTCGTCAACCACATACCCATCATATTGCCACTTTTTGGCCCATCATGATCCTGCACATACCCTTTGCCTTCTAGATTTCAGGCATCATTATTGTGTAGGATTTGATCAAAGAATTATTGTGTTTTTTAGTTTTGAAACCTTTAATTTTTCTATCTCCTTCATAAATATTTGTATGTAGTTTAGTTTAAATTCATTGGTTATACATTGTGCATGTAATTGATTAATCGGTTTAGTCGTGAAAACAATGTTTTCCCTCAAAATTGTATTGAATCAAAGCCTTTGTTTAAAACATTCAAGTGACTAGACTATCAAATCAGGTTGTGCAGATTAAAGTACTAAGTAATCATTTTGTGAGTCAAATTGTAGTTTAGTTTTTCTAATTAGGTGCATCACCGAAGTTTTCATTTTTGGTTCATGTTTTCAGTTCAATCCCTCTTACCCTTTTCTTATAACAAATTATTCAAGTATCAAATTGACCATCATATGGGAACCAACCTAGAATCTGGAGGTCTATCTTCACCATAGGAATACCCACAACCTGAAGATAGTTCCCATGTTTCAACAAATTGCTGAATTTAATCATTCAAGCATTTGGGTGCATCTGTTTGACAACAATTCCATCTCAAAATTCTAAAAAATTTGATTTGTCTCATGTCTTGGGGCTTAGGGTTTCTTTTATTGTCATGCATTAGGGTTTGTATTGCTAAAACCCTTTCTAAAAACTCTTAATTATGATGTTTGGTACTAATGTTATATTTCATTGTTAACCCCTCATCGTCGGTTTCTCATCATTTAAGACACATCTTATGGCATTGAGTCTATTTTATTACCAACCCTTGAGTCCCAGTGTCCCAGTCATTTCCTATTGCTTTATTAAAAAATAACAGCTTATAGTAACATGGGTTGATTTTTCTTGAAAATATTTGTTAAGGCCTTAGTTTGGGTTTAGTATTTCCATCATTTTCCAAAGGTTTCGGCCTTAATCTTTATGTTCCCATTTCTCATACGCCTAGTGGTGGCCCCCTTTTAGAACTAACATTTTGCACGTGAAAATATTTAGCATTATAAGGATTGTTGGATCACCGAGGTTAGATCCTTGTTGTCCTTGTGCCCCTGCTTTGTTCCATTTTCGACTAAAATAATTTGGTGGGTTGGTGGGTTGATCGCCACGTGCCCTTTGCATTGGTGGGCTTGAGAACCTTGAATAAGTCAATAGGTAGTAGTTTGAAGGAACCAACGGTGGTTGTTAAATGATGTGTCTTCATGTCGACCATTCCCCACCAGCTCTTCTGATTTTATTTTTCCCCAAAATAATATCATGGGGCAGCTCAGGTGGACAACAAGTGTAGCCTTGCTAGAGGGACCCACTGGATTGTGAAGGAAGAAAATTCCCTATTCAATTGAGATTGGTGGTCGATGGCAGATGATGCGGGTCAATCTTGACTGCTCCCCACCATCCTGTGCGAGACCCACATCCGCCTCCCATCTCTTTGTGGGGAGGCAGGTGAGCGCCACATGGAGCAATCTAAGGGGTAGAATCAACATTAGTAAAGGGAAAATGTCAATAAAATATTTCACCATAGGGGTATGAGGGAGTAAAGTGTGCACCAAAGTGTTCCTTATCTTGTTGAACTATCTTGTTGCTCAAGATAAGATTAGGGTTATGCATCTTTGCTTTTATAAAGCAAATCTTTATCATGTAATTATTGAATTCTCGAATAATATTATGTTGCACATTCTTTTGCAGCCTCTCTGTTTTTTCTGATTTTCTCTTCTGTGGAAGGTCTTTTTGGTTTGCAAATCTGATCTTGGTTTCTAACATGGTATTAGAGCCTTGATTTGCAGCCCCTTCTCAGATTTTTGAGAAAATCATTGTAGGGTTCGTTCGAGATTCCTCGAAGGTATCATGCCTTGAGTTCATCTATGCAGCATTTTGGATCAGATCGAGCTTCACCATTGGATTCAAAGCACTGGAAAAAGTCAGATTGGTTTATTTGGATTTTGCCATTGTTTGCCAGATCCATGAGGGTTTCAAGCTGGGAGATATTTTGCAAGTTCTAGAGGTAGC
>VDFB02379711.1:246805066-246815096 GCA_007258455.2 Sequoia sempervirens
AAGTCACTAAACAGATATGTGACTTTGATGCCATTGTCAGAGGGACAAGCATAAGACTGGTTTTGATGGAGACTTCCCTTTGAGGATAGGCACAGGGAGGCATGCCCTTCCATTATTTCTGCTCTAGGCTTTGAAGGAGGAGATGAGTACTCTTGGCTTATCTTTCCATTCCAAGAGGTCCAGATTTGACATCACTGGTGAAGCCCAAAAGAGGGCTAGTAGAGAGTATAGTCACAAGGTTGATCTAGAAGACTACTGGGAAAATTGTAGTGATGAATTTGTGGTCAGAAGGAAGAAGTTTTCCCGGCTTCCAGTTGAATCAATCCGGTTATATAATGTGAAGGCAGTCCCTGATCAACTTGAGGATGATGGAAACCTGATTCAAGATCATGCTTATGAGGCAGTGAAGGATAGACCAATTGGTGATGTGGATTGGTTAGAAGAGGAAAAAATAGAGCTAAAACAATTGATGGATCTGGTCACCAAATTTACTAGAATGTGGCTAAGGCATAAACTATGGGAGTTGGAAAATGAAGGTGTACAGTGCACCTTTGAGCTGATGGGAGATTTGGACCCTCACTCCACTTCTGAAGAGTCAAGTGAGCAGGATCGAAAGGGAAAAGGTAAGATGGATTCCCCTTTTAAAATCAAGATAAAAGGCGTTCAAGAGGAGGAAGTCCAAGAAACAAAGAAGCAAAGGAATCCAATTGCTAAGAAAAGGTCAAAGACTAAGAAGTCTGAGCAGATAGTAAGTGAAAGGCAGGGTCCCAAGGATGATGCTCCTGTGCCCAAAAGAAGAAGAGTCATAATATTGTCATAGAAGGTGAGCTCGAGAGTGGGAGAAGAAGAATTTATTGCACCGGTGGTAAATGTAGAAAGCTTAGAAGAGAAGGCACATGTGTACACAACGAGGTCAAGAACTCCTTCTCCCAAGGATAGTGTGCCTAAAGCAGATCCTCCTCCAATTATTTCTCATGAAGATCAGCATGATGATGTTCCTTCCGCCCATGAAGCTCAAAACAAACTAGGTGAATCGAAGACGGTTGAGGATCATCCAGACACAGAGGGAGAGGAATTTCATGAGGGTGACCTTTACAGTGTAGAGGCATAAATTGAAAAGGTAATACAATCTCCCTTGGTTGCATATGCAGAGTCACCTATTGGAACTCAGGAGGTTAAATATCCTCCAAGAGAAGACGCGGAAAAGATTCCATCACCTGGGCACAAGGAGGAACATGTAGATGAAAAGGAGAGCAAGATAGATGATACTCTTGAGAAACAGAATCTAGATGAAGACGTGCCTAAATATCAACAGGAAGGAGAGAAATAGACTGAAGTGCAATTGGAATCCACTATCCCTAATTGGTTGGATAAGGAAATAAGGAGAAAATAGGTTGTTGTGGAAGACACTCCACCCAATTGGGATGAGCTGCTAGCCAAGATTGGAAAGGATAAAGGTAAAAAGAAGGCTAGGGTGATTTCAAAGATTGAGAGGGATGAGGTTCATAACAGAGTTGTCCACATTGAAACTCCTGCTCAGGATAAGAGTAGAAATGAGGTAACTGCAAAAGATTACAATGTGCAGACTTTTAATTTGGGGCCTACTTTCGTTGAGTAGGACATTGAGGATTATTAGGGTTCTAGTACAGTGATCGTGGGGAGATTGAGGAAGGAAGTTCAAACTAAGCAGGAGCTGAAAAAGGAAAATGAGAATCTTAGGAAATGCTTGGAGGATCTGATGAAACCCTTGCAATCTATTAACCCCTTCGCCTCTGTTGCAAAACTTTTACCTTAAGAGACTATCACCGAGTTGGAAAAGATGAAGGCTTCCACTCTTGCCACTAAAAATTGGCTGCAAGGGGTGCGAACCAAAGGAAATGATGCCATTAAAGAATTTTTTCAACTGGAAAAGATGCTATGAGGACAGCAGATTGGTTGAAGGAGGCATTAGCTCAAGATAAGGAAGATATAGATCTCCTGATGTAGAAAATGAAAACCATTATGGAGTACACTAGGGATAAGTTAGTAAATGATAAAATTCTTCCTTCCTCCTGAGTTGCTGAACCTTGGGAGTGGTTTGAGGCATTGCAAATTAAGAAGTTTCTGAAGAAGATTTAAAAATAGAGGAGGCAGATTGATGATACCCTAGCTGGTGTGTATAATGGATCCATTGCCTTCTTTGAGATTATGACAGGGAGAAGGAAGATTGCCCCTAAGTATTTGAGTTTAGAGCAGTTGAGAAGGTGGTGGCATGAAGTTTATGCTCCAATTAATGATGATTCCGTTTCTGAGCACCAGTTAGATGATGCGGCCACATACATTGTTGTCATTGACAAATACCTAACTTATAAGGTGGAGTGGGATAAGTCGGTGAAATAGTTAAGGGAAGATATTACATCGATTGAGAATTGACTTAAGGTTTTTCCTTTACCACCTGTGGCTGACTTGGATAGGGTGCTTTTGAAAGTTCATGAAATGCTAGATCAGAATAAGGACAAAGGGGAAGGTAGTTAATGATTGGCTACATCAAGATTTGTGCTTCCCTATTATTTTGGCATGCATTGGTCCGAGCTGCATTGGAGATCCTAGGATGACCTGGATGAAGTTCATGCATTTAGTGCATATTTTATTTCATTTTGAATTTCTCTTGGCTGACTTGTTGTGCCTAATTATTATTGTAAAATCTTATCTAGGCCAACATGAATTGGAGGTTCTATAAATATGGCATTTTGCTTCATTTGTAAGGGTTAAGAAGAAATTTTAGACATAGACAAATAGAGAGATAGTTAGAGCGAATTAAGTAGAGCAAGAGTTAGCAAGTAAGTGTTCTCAAGCAAATATTGTAACAGAAAGCTGGAATTGTTGCTACAGTGGATAATTTGATGCAAGTAATGACATTGTGATTTGGTGCCATACTCGTGTTTTCTTATCTTGCATGGTTCTTGTTATTCTATCTTTAGAATTGCTTTGAGGAAAATTGATATTTAGCTTAGATTTGATTCAATAATGTTTATGATTTGATATGTGTTGTCCAGATTCCTTCCATTTGTTCATTCCTTCCTTTCAGTTCCATTCCATTCCTTCAATTCCATTTCCATTCCAGATGAATATTCCTTGTCCATCCCTTCCGGTCCTTCTTCGGTGGGGTCGTTCCTTTGGGGGTCAGTCCATTTTCCAGGTCTTTTTGTCATTTGCATTTACATTCGTCTTGGTTTATTAAGTTTAGAATCTCTTTGAAACCTTGCCATATCTTTATTTCTTTGATTATTGGGTTAAATTTAGGATTGAGTATCAGTATATTTACTTCGTCTGATAAAATCAAGATTCTTTGGTAGTAAGGTCCCATTGTGATTACTAGCATTTTCACATTTATCACTGAGTTGTTTATGCATTGTGAAGACCTGACATTAGAGACCTTGGGGTTATCTCTTGAGGCTTGCTGATAGAGATTTACCTTTGAAGAGAGATAGGATATTATATTCTGTCTGAGTTGCTACTATGCATAAAACATCATCAACATACTCCTCAAGTGGAACAAGATCCCCTAAAGTATTCTCATGTTGTGCCTCTGAGTGCCCATAGCCATCACAACCATCTTGTGTGTGAGTGTAAGCATCATTGACAAGGCCCTAGGAATGCAAAGCCTCAAAGAAGATCAGGGAGGAGCCTCTTGTTCCTCTTTATACTTTTATTTTTGCTTCTATTTTTGTCTCTACTTTTTCTTTCACTTTTTATTCCCTTCCCATTTCCTCTGTCTTTCTTTTAGATTCCTCAATAGATCTCGATGAGCCTCACCCCAAAAGGGTGCAAGTGTTCATGGGTGCTTCCACAATAGTGTGTCTCACTTTTGGGACATGTTGATTTTTGCTTGAAATCATTTCTTTAGAAAAAACTAATGATTTAAGCCTTGAGAGGTTCCATCTAAAGATTTTTAATTAAAGAGGGATAGATAAGTCCCCCTTAGATCAAACCCCCTTGGATATAACCCCTCTAGTATTAAATCATACCCACAATGGAGTCTCCTTCACACCTATCAAAATGCTGGCAAAAAAACACTTTTTCTTTACCTTTTGAGGGATTAAAAACGTCATTTAGAAATTATATTTTACAAGATTATAGCCATTGAAACGAGCTTTCCAACAAGTATATTTTTTTATATGTTTTCATTTTATCTTGTATTTAATTTTAAATAATTTTTACTGAACTTAGGTTTTTATTCGAACATCAAGCTCTTCATTTTGTAAAGGTGGAAAAATAGTAAACCATTGTAAAAAAAATTCAAAAAATTCCCTTTCCCTAGGTATTGATGTCCTTATTTCATCAAAAAAGGAAGAAATGCGTTTTAGTATACACAAAAGTGGGATTTAGCCATAACACAGCAAAACCATCAAATTATAATTCAGGTGGCTTGAATTAATTAAAAATATATATAACAAAAATGTGGAAAGAATATCCTTTCCCTGGAATGGCAGGTATTTGAGAATCTATATTTCAAAAAATTAGAATTTTATTTTTCATAGAAAAAAAGTTATGTTGTACGATACAAATGTTACTTTCTGAAAATGTTGTTTCTAGTTTAAAACTAGTTATTAAAGGAGATTTTGAAAGATTCATAATTTATTTTTGATTTTTTTGAAAAAATAATATTTAGAATTTACACACAAATTTCCACAAACCACTAGTTTGCATCATCTTCAAATTCTTAATGGTTTAGCTGCTATAGGTCTCAAGAGAAGAAGATTCAGTTAAAAATATTGATGTGAATGTCCATCTTGGGAAAAATGTGAAACACAGTATTGTGATTTCACCCTCATCGCTCCTATGGAGTCTCCACTATTTACCTCTTTACCAGCTCTTCCTCCTTCCCTTGAGCCCGTTGACATGCCTCATAAAAGGGTTGTGTCTACTATGGCTTCTACACCTTCTGCTTCTAATGTGAGGATGTAGCATCCTCTTAAGTGTAAGTTTGAGCATGAAATCATTCCAAACGATGGTCATAAGAGGTCTTCTTCACCCTCTTTTTCCTATTACACTTTGGATTATACCATTCTCATGATGGCTATGCCATCTCCTTCCTCAGAGTTTGTCACTAACCCTCTTTAAGAGGGTGGTAATGACTCTCTAGTTCATCCTCCTGCTCCTGTTTAGTCACAACACTTCACTTTGGAGAAGTGTATGTTTGACTTGGTGGTGGAAATTCCCACTCTTTCTTCCATTCTTCTAAGACCATGACATTAGCCTCGCAAGACATTAATGAGGATGTTGAGGTAGCCTCCTCCTTGGCTATTGATATAGGTGAGTTGGCAGGAACCTCCCTTTCTATTCCCTCCTATAGTCTCGTCTTCCCTCCCCTTACAATGATATATATTGGCAGTAAGATGACTTGTTGGAGGTGTCATACTAGAGTAGTACCTCTTCTTTATCTTTAGATTACCTTTGTGTGTTTGTTTGTGTTCCATCATGCTTGCTTTTTTATGTTCCTACTCTTGCCTAGAGGACCCTTGATACCCTTATAGGTACTTGGATATAGGAGAGAAAATCTATTGTACACTTCTATTTGTCTCATCATTCTTCTATTTGTCGTAAAATTTTTCTTTTTCACATCAAGAATGATGCAAAGCATTGGGGAATTTAGGCCTCTTCAAGGTTGACATGATTTTTATTTTGTCTTCATGTGCTCTTCTTCCTATTCTAATATATTTAAGGGGTGATGACATTTCATACATATTATATTATATTTATCTATATATATCTATGATTAGTTTTGACCCCAAATAATTGGATCCCCCTATGATCTTGATTTATTCATCTTTTTTTTGTTATGTTGTGGATTCTACGTGTTCTCTTGCATGAAAACATCGCATGGATACATCTTGCCATGTATTTTGTTCCACAACACCTCTTTGTGTTTCTCTTATGCTTATAATGACATGTGCTCCTTTGCATAGCACACATCATTCTAATGGGGGCTATCATATTTACTTATTCTTAATTTTTGAAAAAATTATTTAAAAAATATGTCTTAATGTCTTATGATCTCATCATCTAGCTTGGGGGTGACCTGACTAGAATTGTCTTTTCTATCTCTTTTATGACTGTATTCCAACATAGTTTGCAGTAGCCACATGCCTATCTACTTTTCATAAAATTGTCTCTAACCTTGCTATCCATACCTATCAATGCTCTCTTTTATCTAATTAGATTATGTCATGTCTTCAAATTTTATCTTGCCTATTTTTTACTTTTTTTGCCTAATGTATTTGTTTGTAGCTAACATGTTTGTGGTGAGAATACAGTCAGCTTTACAAGATGGAAGACTTGTGTCCTCTTTGTATCTTGGATTAGCTTCTTTATTGCATATATCAAATTGAAGATCTACATCCTCTTCATCATGGGTATATTCTCTTCAACCTCTTTCTGTTTTAGCTCGCACATGTTAGAATACATATGATTGCTAAAGTGGGGGGAAAATGTAATATTGTAAAATTGCACCATGTGCAATTTCACATTGCATAACCCTCTCTTTAGCTTAATAAAATATGATAATACAAAACCCCTTTTCCTTAACTTCAATTTCATCCTCGACCCCTTTGTTTTTGGTCTTCAAGTAAATTTTTGTTAGGGATTCTTTTGCGATTCGTAGACATTTGCACACTATGCAAACATCTTGAGAAGATTCCTAATTCTGTGGTCATTGGGACATTACACTTTCACCTGCTAGTGAAGTGTAACACCTCTATGGGTTGCAGACGCACCAAAAATTCCCTCTTACATGCCTTTTCTTCATTCAAACTCACTTTCTCTCATTCCTTCAACTCATTCTTTCAATCTTTCACTCTCAATCTTCCATTCTCATTCTCATTTTTCTTCTACACCATTTTTCTTGCAAGTTATATTGCTCTTGGCTCCTACATCTTAGCTACTATGTTGGAAAATTGGCTCTCTTATCTCATCTAGAGTGTTGTGTGACATCACAAGCTTGCTAAAGGGAGGGTAAACATATTATCTCTACATTATCATATTTATTTTAGTAGAATATTGTCTTTTAACTTCTCTATTATCTTGTCTATCCATTTATTTATCTATTTTCTCTCTATCTATCTATTTAGCTATTTGTGGAGGTGAAAACACCAAAATGGGGGTTCGACCAAGGAATATCCTTGAAACAACCCCAACATTTTACCTCATTTCTACATGTGCAAGTTGTTGATTTAGAGAGTTACAAGAAGCTTTGTAGTGTTGGATCTCTTGTGACTTCATTTCCTTCTTTTTCCTCTTGTCATTTCCATTTTATTTCATTTAAATCTATGCACGTTAGTTTATTTTATTTTATTTATTTTATTTATTTTATTTTAAGTATTTTGTTAGTTTAGTTAATCACTCATATTTTAGTTTCCAAATACACAATAGATTCTTAGTGTTTCTATGAGCACATTCTATTTTCGGTTCGTACAAGACCACAACACATCATGGGGATGTCTATGCACTACATTGTTGTCCTTGGCCAAAATATAGCCAAATTTCTCTTGAGACCTTTGAAGTTTTCTCTTTTGGTTTTTGAAGTCTTTATTCCAAAATCTTCCATAAATCATAAAATATAACCAAAACTTCCTTTTCCTTCTACCTTTTTCACTTGAGCTTTACCTTTGAGGTAGTTGAGGACCATTTTCTACCTATAGACTCTTCTTTGTCCTAGATATTTGGGAGTAACAAATCTCCTCCTCTACATTTAGATGCAAGTATATGTTTAAAATGGTTGAATATAAAAAGAGATCTAAAATTTATGATCCACATTTTAAAATATAATTTAATGAAGGAGAAATAATTAGATTTGAAAATGATAGGATTGATAAAATAAATTAGGCTTAGAGTGATTTACAATGTTAGATCTCTTGTAAATAATTATATACCAAGAACCCTTAAGCCACAAGTTCAAAGTCTTGTAGAACAAAGAGAGATTGATATTTTTTTTAAGAAGATCAATACAATAATGAAATGCGTATAATAAATATGAATTTTCTTAGTTATACATCAATGGTGAGGTGGAAAATATGAAATTCCTTAAAAATATTAGAACTAGAATAAAAAAGTAATAGGTTATACATTAATAAATCTAGAAGCTACACAACAAGATTGGTTCTAAGCTACCAACTAAGTTTCTAATACAAGATTTCATCCTTAGTGATAAGAGGAACCGCCCAATCCTCCCAAAAATATAGTGATTTAGATGGGTAACCAACCTAGAAGATGATCTTGAGTACTTGAATGATATAGGTATTTGACCTTTTAAGGAATACCTAGTTATTATAACCATGTGCTTATTGAGATCATAAACAAGCTCACTAAGTTTTATGGAAACAATACCATTTTGGGGGATTATTTAGTGGTCTTAAAAATTAGTAAATGATTATGAGCTATGGAATGAGATGTTCATGATGAAATTGTTTAGACAATATTTAGATGAAATGACTAGAGATTAGTACAAAATTCTCATAGATCAAAACATTAAAACATAATATGATTTCAAAAGGGTGTTTAAAGAACAATATAGAGATACGGTTGATCCTAGATTCACTGTAAATGAGATCATATATGTGAATAGATGGTTATTCAATTATTATTCTAACTTTGGAGATGTTTATGTATACTACATATGTTGTGAAAAATTGACTGTCATGTGCATGTGTTAGTGGATATAGGTATGTGTTCCATTCCTCCAGGCAGAAGGGAAGTATCACTTGTGAGAATATCTTGGTCAAGTAACTGGTAACGTAAGCTATCTGATCATACACACACCACAGTAGATTGAGTTAAGTTAGTTTATGGGAATTTGGTAAGTCATCCTTAGTTGATGTGCCAGTTTTAGTAAAGGTCTTGGTTACTATCGAATGCATTATTGGGATGTTTATTTGTTTGAGCTTTGAGTGCTTCCTTATGACACTGTGTTGATTGTGCTTGGGTTGAGTCTTTGGGAATTTTTGAATGGTTACCTTTCATCATTTTATATAAACGTAAAACATAGCATGTATATGGGCATATATATTAGTACATATACATAGACCCGTGTATGAGAGCATTCACAAATGCACATGTATGTAAGTAGAAATACTAACAGAGGTAAACACATGAGGAAATGACTATATGTATTATATATATATACATGTGTGAATATAGTCACGAGGTCATAATCATTCAATATAAAATGGATTACTTGACTATCATATTGCCATATAATGAATATGTTTGTATATATAAACAAATACACTTGCAAGAATTAATGCTTATTAGAGAAGTGCATATATATGTATATTTTATAAGTATATGTGTATAAATATACATGCACATTATTATTCATGGAATATGATAAAATATTTACACATCCGATTATAGAATGGGTATATAAATTACCAGGGTAAGAATATATATATATATATGTATAAGTCAATAGGGTTTCCATTATCATGTGAATGTTTACTCATTTGAATTCATTTGAATATCAAATATAAACGTATTTGATTATCATGGAGTATATATATAATATATATTTAAATATATATGTATGTATGCATATATATATATATGTTTAATAGAGTTAAAGCTATTTTTGGACATATATATGTACTTGTATATAAACAAATATATATATATATATATATATATATGTATGTATGTATGTAATTTACATATTGGTTGTGTTGGATGTTGTGGATATGGCTGTTGATATGTGGTTGTCATTAATGTCAACACTATTAGCATTTGGTGTATTAGAGGCTATATATATCGAGGATATTGAGAAAATTGTAAAAGAAAGTGTTCTAGGTTCCTAGTGGAACTGTGCAAGTCTTAAAGGTGCTTTGTTTTGTACATTGAAGATTAGTTGATGTGGATTAAAGGGTTTATTGTTGAATGTTTCTAGATCTTCTACCGGAAGTTTTAGAGGTCCGCGCGAAGTTTTGAATGTGTTGTGGTATGACAGTGTTTTTGTGGTCTCTGTCGGTGTTCCTGAATGAAGATTGTGTGATTCTAGTAA
>VDFB02379711.1:246815196-246940124 GCA_007258455.2 Sequoia sempervirens
ATTTTGATATTTTTAATATAAATCAATACTATAAATTTTAATAAAAAATAAGTTTTAATTTTTAATTTTTAAATTTTATTAGTAAATATTTAAGATAAAATAAGATTGAAAGTAAAAATATTTAAATTTAATATTAAATAAGAATATTGTATATATTGTTTCTATTAATTTATTTTAAATATTAGATGTTAATGTGTTTACTATAATTTGATATTTTAATTTTTGATTAAAAAAAATTAATTTCTAAATTTTTAATTTGAAAGATAATAAATCAACAAAGAATGTATTTAAGAATATCATAATTAATTAACTCATTGCAACTTTAATTGAACGATAAACTAATTAACACCAAACCCTAATTGAACTCTAACCCTAATTGGAACCCTTATTCTAACCCCAAGTTTTATCTGAGATAACCCTAACCTTAATTTAATTCTAACCCGAAACTTTGTCCTAGAATTCTAACTCTAACTCTAACCCTAAACCTAAGTAAACCCTAACCCTAATCCTAATTAAAAGTTCAATCCTAACTATAATACTAATTTTAACCCTAATTGAACTCTAACCCTAATTGGACATAAAACTTAGTCACCCAAAAATCACTTTAACTTAGTCACTCTGATTTTTTAAACAATAGTAGAAGATAATTCCAATTGACATGTAGCCTCAAGAAAGATCTTTAGAATATCTTCTTGTTCTATCAATATTACCAATAAAGAAAATACCACTTTGACTTAGTCACTCCCAACACCTACTTCCTAAATGGTCACTAGGATGCACAAATATTAAATTACACATAGATAAACAATAAATTGCACATAGTTAAACATGCCACACACTTCTATATTAAACATGCCTTAAGAATCTTAATAAATGTATCCAAAATAATCTTAATAAATGTATCCAAAATAAAATTATGTAATTTTGATAATGATACATATGGTTCTCTAGCAATAGTAACAACTTCACCCCTTTTAAACCTATTTAATATACTAATATAACATATAAGGAACTTATTGACATTATTGAATCTATGGAAAACCAAGTAATACATGGAACTCATCCAAAGTAAGAAATATATGATATTTTAAGTTGATCTTCTTTCAAAAAATCTACCAAAAGTAAAATAAAGAAACCCATTGGCATAGTTGGCATTCCATTAGTTATCTTAAAGGAAACAATTGAATACTCATATTATAGCTATTAAAATGATGATTAAGTATTTTTTGAGTATATGTTAAATTGACAAGTAAGATCAATAAGAACACTCTTAATTGGTTTGTAACAAACATAAGCTCTAGCATATAAAGGACCATAATAACCATTCACAAGTATCTCATCAAGTGAAAATGTACTAATTGTCATAGAAGAAGATGTAGAATTATTCTAATCATCATTAAGCATGCCCTCTTGAAACATGTTTTGGTATCAAAATGAAAGCTCACAAGTTAAGATTTGTGACAAAATGCATTCCCACTACTTTCTCTTCTTACTCATTTATCAATACAAGAGAAGGGGCAAGTTTGTTTTAACCCAACATCATTTTCCACTACCAAAGTAAGGGTTTAAAAAAAATATAACTCAAATGTAAGGGTTTGTTTTAAAATTTACATTCACAATTTTAGATGATATATATTTACAATTTTGAATGATAAAAATAGACTTTAAAATTTAATGATTATTGATTTTAGTTAATGAAATTGACTTAAGAGTTTTAAAAAAATTAATAAGAAATTTAATAAAAATGCTTATAAAATCTTTTAACTAAGTTAAACAAATATTATAATATTAAAAACATATAATTTACGGGCTAAGCTTCAGATTTTGTTTTTAATCTTTTATTTTTTTAAATTTAATTTTTTTTGTTATTAACATTTCTATCTATATTAAATTTTACAAACAAAAAATTAATATTTAACATTAAGATATTTAACATTTCTAGGTGATTAATAATTTGATAATATTAATTTAACAATATTTAAGATTAGAAATGTTAATAACTTAGAAATGTTAAATATAAATAGATAACTATGTGGCATGTTTAATATAGAAGTGTGTGGCATGTTTAACTATGTGTAATTTATTGTTTATCTATGTGTAATTTAATATTTGTGCATCCTAGTGACCATTTAGGAAGTAGGTGTTGGGAGTGACTAAGTCAAAGTGGTATTTTCTTTATTGGTAATATTGATAGAACAAGAAGATATTCTAAAGATCTTTCTTGAGGCTACATGTCAATTGGAATTATCTTCTACTATTGTTTAAAAAATCAGAGTGACTAAGTTAAAGTGATTTTTGGGTGACTAAGTTTTATGTCCAATTAGGGTTAGAGTTCAATTAGGGTTAAAATTAGTATTATAGTTAGGATTGAACTTTTAATTAGGATTAGGGTTAGGGTTTACTTAGGTTTAGGGTTAGAGTTAGAGTTAGAATTTTAGGACAAAGTTTCGGGTTAGAATTAAATTAAGGTTAGGGTTATCTCAGATAAAACTTGGGGTTAGAATAAGGGTTCCAATTAGGGTTAGAGTTCAATTAGGGTTTGGTGTTAATTAGTTTATCATTCAATTAAAGTTGCAATGAGTTAATTAATTATGACATTCTTAAATACATTCTTTGTTGATTTATTATCTTTCAAATTAAAAATTTAGAAATTAATTTTTTTTAATCAAAATTTAAAATATCAAATTATAGTAAACACATTAACATCTAATATTTAAAATAAATTAATAGAAACAATATATACAAGATTCTTATTTAATATTAAATTTAAATATTTTTACTTTCAATCTTATTTTATCTTAAATATTTACTAATAAAATTTAAAAATTAAAAATTAAAACTTATTTTTTATTAAAATTTATAGTATTGATTTATATTAAAAATATCAAAAATTTAATATTTAAATTAATTTAATAATTTTTTAAAAAAATTTTAAATATTCCTTTTATACTCATGTATTTATACTATTTTACTTAAAATAAAAATTTTATTAATATTTTAAATATTTTTATAATTTTAAAATTATATTAAATAATATAGATAGAAATGATAATAAAATAAAGCAAAATTTTTAAAAAATTAAAAATTAAGAAAAAACTCAGAAAATTTCAAATAAGAATCTCTATATATATATAATTTTAATATTATATAATAAAGGGCTACATACATTTAAACCCCCAAACTCAAGTACTGCAAAAACACAAAGACCTAAACCTGCTAGTTGCGTGACAGGGAGGACAAAATCATAACGAGGAGAACTTAGGATGGTGCAAAATGATGGGCATCCACATGCCATGTGCAAATTATCTCCCCGTGACAGACAAGGCTCTCTCATTTAATACGAATTCTCCTTCCTGCTGGTGGAATTTTTTTATTTTTATTTTATAAGTAAAATGCAGGCATAGCTGCATATATTGATTTACTGGTGGAAAATTTAATTGTCAAAGGAAAATTTAATTCTTTAGAGTAAATGCAAAGGCAGTACCACATGTATAAACTAATTGAATTATTATTTATCTAATTAATTAAATAATCAAATATTCCACTTAGTAAAATCAATTGAATAAATATAAAATTAATTATTTTAATTAAATATCAATTGGTATTTTATTCAATTAGTTATTTTTAAGATATTTGATAATTTAATAATAATTAATTAATTGAATTTTAAAATAAATTAAAATAAGTTTAATAATTTAATCTTTATTCACCCAACTTAGTTAAATAATCAATTGATTTTACTAGTGTTTAATTTACTAATATAAATAATTTATGTTCATTTTAAAACTATTAATAATTATGTGGTAATTATGTTTTAAAAAAAATTATTGATTTTACTAATAGTAGATATGATTGAATGAGTGAATCTAGAACTAGTTTAAATTGAATTAAACTATAAATTAACTAATTATGGTAAATATGAAGAGACTTAATAATTTATTTTCATAATGATATTTTATTTTATATCTATTCATTATTTAAAATATACAATCAACTATTAAACTATTTTAATCCACTAATTTAAATTGTTCACTTAGTTTTATAAATTGTTTAGGTAAATAGGTGATAATTTAGGTAAATCAATGAATAAATAGATAAATTATTTATATTGTTTATCTATTTAGAAGTTATTATGTTCATATTTCAATGTAAACAATAATATATAAAAATTACGTTAAATAAATGATAATTGGTGAAAAAAGTTGAAAAACTAAAATAAATAAATTTTGTATGCCAAAAATAGGTCAATTTTCAAATTTCCCATGCACAAATTGATTAAAGATTTCAATTTTATTTAATAAAATAAATTTAAAATTATGTAGAAATTCAAATACATAAAGAACACCACCATTAAAATTCTAGTTTTACTTATTGATTTTTCAATTATCATATATTGTTTAAGTAATTATCATTGATATTTTATTTTCTATGTATTTTTAATTTTTTTGACAATTTCAAAATCATAAAAAAACAAGTCTCTTTATTAACTATTTTTAAATATAATCTAATTTATTATTTAATAATTAAAAAGACCAATGAAACAATAAATCTTATTTTTTAATAAATGCAGCTTCATAAGTTTATATATATATAACACAATGTTAAAATTAAGTACAAATATAAATTGAATTAAAAAAAGGCTTGTAGATATATACAATCAAAAACATATTTTAGGTTTCCAACTTTATTCAACAATTATCATTTATTTAATGTAATTTTTATATATTAATGTTTAATAAATATACACATTGAAATATGAACATAATAACTTCTAATCATTTTATATATTTAAAAATTAAAATTTTAACATCATTTTATACTCAACAAAAAATATTTACTATATTTCCCAAATATTTATATTGTAAAATTAATAATATTTTATTAATAAATAAAAATATTTAAAATAGATATAAAGCACAACATTGTACAAAACCTTTAATTACCTATTTTAGAATTATTTCATAAGTTAATCTTTAATTTTTTTCTACCTTATAGTTTTATAAAACTATAAGTAATTCTAAAATAGGTAAATAGGTAAATTAAATATTTATTAATAATTATCTTTAAGATAGGTAAATAGATAAAACAATAGAAATAATTTATCTATTTATTCATTGATTTACCTAAATTATCACCTATTTACCTAAATAATTTATAAAACTAAGTGAACAATTTAAATTAGTGGATTAAAATAGTTTAATAGTTGATTGGATATTTAAATAATTAATAGATAGAAAAGAAAATATCATTATGGAATTAAATGATTAAGTCTCTTCATATTTACCATAATTAGTTAATTTATAGTTTAATTCAATTTAAACTAGTTTCATATTCACTGATTCAATCATATCTACTATTAGTAAAATCAATAATTTAAAAAAAAACATAATTATTAATAGTTTTAAAATGAACATAAATTATTTATATTCGTAAATTAAACACTAGTAAAATCAATTGATTATTTAACTAAGTTGGGTGAATAAAGATTAAATTATTTAACTTATTTTAATTTATTTTAAAATTCAATTAATTGATTATTATTAAATAATCAAATATTTTAAAAATAACTAATTGAATAAAATATCAATTGATATTTAATTAAAATAATTAATTTTATATTTATTCAATTGATTTTACCAAGTGTAATATTTGATTATTCAATTAATTAGATAAATAATAATTCGATTAGTTTATACACGCGTTACTGCCATTACATTTAACTCTAAAAGTTAAATTTTCCACCAGCAGGGAGGAGAATTCGCATTAAATAAACCTCCTGTAGCTGACAGTACTATGGTTTGTCGGTCCACCACAAATCCTTTCCGTCTAGTGTCTCAGCTACGACCTCTGTCCGCTGGTATATCTGTCGTCGGTCCACCACAAATCATTTGGCCTGCCTTCTCCTCACACAGCCTTCCATATTAGCTAATGCCTTTCTAGTGAGACTCGAACATATGACCGCTATATCAACACAGTGTTGTAACTACCGTTGCACTATGGGGTGAACCCCATTCTATGGTTTATTAATTTAACTATGAAGTGTGATTTTTATCCATTTCTATTACACTATGTTAATTAAAGCATTTATTTAAATGCTTTAAAGTCATTATTATTTTATTATCATTAAAATGTGTAAACAATTATTTCAATTAAGTTCATTATATTAAATTAACATATAGAAACAACCTAGATAAATTATCAAACCACTTTAGCATAAAAATTAATAAATGTTCACTCTTCATTCTATGTTAAATAATTTTATCTGGTGCTCAATCAAAAGACTATTTATGAATGATTAAGGTTGAGGGTATATATCAAATTAAATTGAACATGCACTCTTAATAGATTTATTATTCAATGTTGTATATGCATTACTCAATCATTATATATTCATGTTAAAAAAAAATGTATAACAAAATATTATGGAACTTAATCTTGCTCAAGTCGTCTAACAGTTAGGTATGCATATTTGCTTACTTCAAAAGTTTTGCAACTGTATTAAGTGTATATAGTGAATGTTTAATAGATTAAGGTTGTAATTTTACTTTAAGATGACACATTCTTAACCATGTTGTACCCTATATAGTAGTTTTATGAAGAAATTTTGGCCCTATTACAGACACAAATGACATTTTTACATTGACATTTGTTAGGACTAGGCTATTTACATTTACTTTATGCATTATTTATTTACATGGTTAGTAGGATTAGGCATAGAGGATTCATTTTTCTCTAGCACATGTATCATAGGTTCTTGTGTGAAACTGTATCTTTTAATTACATTTATTGTAACATACCAACCCTTAGTGAAGTAGAAATTTCTAAATTTATACTTTATGAGTAAATTAACTAAGTAAGAAGCCTTTGCAATAATTTTTTTCTTTTCTTTATTGAATATTTATGAACAAGATGCATTACATAATACAACATGGATTCTCATTTCATCATAATAAATCAGATTAAGTTACATCAATACAAGAATGCATACATTTACATACATAGCTCAAAGATCTTTAGAACAAATAGTTGCAAGACGATACAAGATCCTTTCTTTTAAATGTTTGTTCTTTTGTCGCCTACTATGGAGGAGAAGCATCACTCGGGCACTTTTTTGCCAACCACAACCTCATAATTGATCCCTTGCACATCTATCATTCAATAGATGGCCCTTCCCTTCAATGAAGAGATTGGTAGAGTAACTATTAACAACAACCAACTGAGCATAGTGTTGTGTCCTACATAACTAGAACTTGCAATCCCATAATCTTAGACTAGCATGTAATACTGGATCATGGTGAACTAACAATGTACAGTCTTGGTAGTCACACAATCCATAGTGGAGTCTTGGGCATTTACACTACTTTGATCAAAGAGTTACATTCAATATTCCTACTGAGAGTCATTTATCACATACACTACTCAGGGTCGATTTGACTTATGGATATCTTAAAATAAACATAAGTATTGTCCTTCAATGGGTATTTTATCACCCCAGATTAACCTATCACCATTTTAATCTACTTGGAATAAACCTACTTAACAAGTAAGTACACAAGCTCCCCCCCATACTGGATTAACTATCCTAGGAGTAACACAAACTTTCCTAGTTAAATTGATAACTTAACTAAGTGTATCAAGTGCCTCTTGTATTCAATCAAGCCTAGTATATAATATCTATGATATGCACCAAACTCTTATTATGGAGTACTTACAAGCACAACATAAAAATAACATAAAAGCTTTGATTTCCTTTTCAAAGGCACTCTAATATTTCTAATGCACATTCAGGGAAAGACATCTCAACCTTGCATGCAAGACACGTCATTCAAAAGTAAAATAACAAAGAAGGAGAGATCCCCATGCCTATCATTTCTTATCCAATCAAATGGTAACAATGCAACTCTTTTCCACAGTAGCAAGCTTGGTAAAAGCTTCTCAAGAGTATCACTATAAACTCTACCTCTCAAGTTGATAGCTTACTCCTCTCAAAATATAATCCCTCTCAAACTATATGAACTCACTTCCTTTCTCTCTCTCAATGCAAAGAAAAGTATGACTAGAACAATACAGAATTATGAATTGTAAAAGATGTATTATCTTATGGAGGAAGGTGTCCCTCTCAAATGAAATGGTTCAGCTATTTATAGAGAAACTTGGTCACCTCTAAGCCTATAGTTTAGGTATGTTGATGGACAGCAAGCTCCATGCAAAGAAACACATGACAATTATCAAAAAGGTGGTGATTTCATAAGTTAATACTCAGCATAATCACTTACAGGTTGACTTGTTTAGTGATAGCAATCAAAAGACTTATTCAATTAGCATATGCTTAATTTGAATTGCCATAGTGAAAAGACATATACAACAACTCAGATTCAAAGGTGGCACCATTTCCATTCTCACACCTTCTTACTTGGCATGGTTTACTGTCAAAATAATTAGTCAATTCCCATTTTATGACAAGTATCCATTGATCTATTTAAAATATGAATCGACTTGAGCAGCTAAATACATTAGACAAAGTCAAGGTTGGTCTAACCAATGGCGTTGACCAAGTCAAGCTCATCATAGACAACAATATCAAATCCAAAGAAATGACTTATATCATGTGTGATCAAAATGATAATCAGTTTACACTAACATTCATAAGCTATTAAATCAACCTCATTAAACATAGTCTATTATGACTATATTCAACCTCCCTCTTATTTCCATCCATGCGGCATAGTACGTAACTTATGTGTTGCTACGTTTTGTATATTGTTGACTTTGTCAACTTCCAATATTATGTGCCTAAACAACAACCTTAAACATTCTAGTGCCTTGTATTTACAACTTGGTAATTCACTGGTTTAGACTATAGAGACTTTTCAAAGGTATCGATTAAGTTTCCATCTCAAAATCAACTTTAATGGATGCACTATACAATGTAGGTAGTTCGCCTTTATTCTTGATCAATGCAAGATATATTCAACCCTCTAATGTGCATGAAAACATTGTACTAAATTGGCCTATGGTTTAGTAAATAAATTGCCCCACAAGTATTTGTTATTGATAATCGATCTATCATATATCAATAATCAACATGTTGGCAAAATAAGGACAGACAACTGAGAGGGGGGGTGAATAAGTTGTCACAGAAACTTAAACTTTTCTTACTTAACTTAACTTTAATCTCAGATATGATGAACAAGCAATTAACCATAAACAATTAACACATCAGAGAGACAAATAACACCAAGATTTTTTGTGTGGAAACCCTGTTAGGGGAAAAACCACGGTGGATGATAGTCCACAATATTATACTATGTTAGAAGTATAAAGAGAAATAATAAGGAGAATGCACATGCATTCAGGCACACTGCCTAGAGCTCACTGCTCAAATACAAAAGGGGACTCATTTTCCAACAATATAGAATAGGATTAAAATCCAAAGAATACGAACTCAAAAAATAGATTTTGCACAAGCCTGATTACAGTTCCAATTAAGCTCAAAAAACTTTCTTTACACTCTGCTCAATCTTCTTCACTCTCTGCTCAATAATCGAATGATAGAGACACTGTTCACACATTTACACTTTCTCTGGCATACATTCACACTCATGTACACACTAAATTTTCTCAACCAATCATTCTTATATATTTGCTACATGGGATTTCATCACAACTTAGTCGGCTATAAAAATAAAATATATTTTCAATGTCAGCCCAAATTTATAAATAAATTTCCAATTCAAATCCACCAAGGTCGGCCACAACATAGTGGAGACCCAAATCAACATCTCTAATGCAAAATACTTTAATTAATTTCACCACGAGGATCCACAACACGCTACCACTAACATGTCGGCCAGGAACAAGAAAAACTGAACATGCACACAAATATCTTCAATCACAAGCACACCGAGTAATGTGGACATACCAAAATATAGATAATGATCTAGAGACATCCAAGAACACCAAGAAACAATAGAGAAGCATCCACAACAACTGAGATTACCAAAATCACACAATCTTCATTCAGGAACACCAATAGAGACCACAAAAACATTGTCAGAGCACAACACATTCAAAACTTATCGTAGACCTCTGAAACTTATGGTAGATGATCTAGAAACATTTAACAATAAACCCTTTAATCCACATCAACTAATCTTCAACATACAAAACAAATCACCTTTAAGACCTGCACAGTTCCCTCTAGGAACCTAGAACACTTTCTTTTACAATTTTCTTAATATCCTCGATATATATAGCCTCGAATACACCAAATGCTAGTAGTGTTGACATAAATGACAACCACATATCAGCGGCCATATCCATAGCATCCAAAAATCTCCCCCTTTGGCATTGATGGAAACACATGATGTGAAAAATACCATCAACCCAACATACTAACTTCTTATGCACTTCTCCCATTGAAAAGATTTTCAGATTGCACTTCTCCGGGCCCTTTGACATCAATGGCCAAGGTAACAATGACCTTTCCAAAAACATGCTCTGAACCACATATCGACACATCTGACTACTCCCCCTGAGTAGTAGCCACAAAAACATCAATCCAAATCAAAATATAGCAATGAAGTTCTCGGATCGATGCAAGCAAATACATCTTTTAGTTCTTATCAGGAGGGGTGATTACCCCTAGCATTCCTTTAAGATACTCAAAAGTATCCTTTGGAAAAGGCTTAGTAAATATATCTGCAATCTATTGTTTGGTAGGCACATACTCTAGTCTTACATCTTTCTCATTCACTTTCTCCCTCAAGAAAAGAAACTTGATTGATATATGTTTAGTCTTAGAGTGTAACACCGGATTCCTTGAGATATTTATTGCACTTGAATTTTCATAGTAAATGGCAATAGGCTCTTCATATATCACCCTGATATATTTTAGCATTTGTTTCATCCATATCACTTGAGTATAGTTATTGGTAGCAGCAATGTATTCTACCTCAGTAGTAGATAGAGAAATTGAGTTTTGCTTTTTACTTAGCCAGGATACCAGCTTCTTCCCTAGGAAGAAAACACCACCACTAGTACTTTTCTTGTCATCTACATCACTAGCCCAATCCACATCAATATAAGCACACAAAGTGAGATAATCATCCTTTGGATACCAAAGTACAAAGTCAAATGTTCCTTTTAGATACCTAGAAATTCTCTTCACGACCTAGTTACATGTGATTCTTTTGGATCAGCCTAAAATCTAGCAACCATGCATATAACATTCATAATGTGTGGCCTAGTATGAGTCAAATAGAGCAATCCACCGATCATCGACCTATAACTAGTTTGATTTTCCTTAAGAGAGTCATCATTCTGTGTCAACTTACATCCAGTCACTATGGGAGTACCAACAGGGTTGGAGTCATCCATTCCAAACTTCTTCAATAGTTCTTTCACATATTTGGACTAAAAAATGAAGATCCCCTTTTCCAACTATGTAATCTGCAATCCCAGAAAGAACTTCATCTCTCCAATCATACTCATCTAAAATTCATTCTTCATCTCATCAATAAACTTCATACATAGATTGTCATCTCCTCCAAAAATGATGCCATCAACAAAAACTTCTATAACTAACTCTTTATCAGTATCTAATTTGTAGTATAAGTTGTTGTCAGTAGTACCTTTAGTGAATCCAAGCTTCAGTAGATATTTGTCCAATATAGCATATACCAGGCTTTAGGGGTTTGCTTAAGTCCATATAGAGCTTTCTTCAATCTGCAAACCATATCTTCTTTGTCTATTAGTTAAAATCCATCTGACTGTTCAATGTACACTTCTTCTTCTAGTTCTCCATTCAGAAATGCAGGGTTTACATCCATTTGATAGACTTTATAGTTCTTGTGTGCAACATAACCAATAAATACTCTAATAACTTCAATTATAGCGACAGGGGCAAAGGTTTCTTCAAAATCAATACCTTCCATTTGAGAATACCCTTTACATACCAATCTTTCTTTATTCTAGACCACTTCACCTTCTTCATTCAACTTGTTTCTAAATACCCATTTAGTACCAATCAAATTTTTGTCTTTAGGCCTTGGAACCAGTATCCATGGATGTGTCATTCTTTTCAATCTATGTCAGTTCTTCCTTCATAGCTTCCAACCAATGTTCATCTTGACATGCTTTAGTGACACTTTTAGGCTCAATCTTGGATATCAGACAATATTCTTCTGCAAATTTTCTTCTAGTTTGTACTTATTTACTCTTATCTCCTGTGATTTGATTTTCAGAATGATTTAGCTTTACATACCTTGGAGTTTTGGGAATTTCTTGAACTTCTGACTCTTCAGATCTTTCTTCTACACTTGCACTCAAAGTGTCTGTGTCTCCTGACTAACTTGATTTACTAGAACAAATTGAGGTTCCTTCACCGAAACATATGGAATAATCTGAAGTAGATTTTGTGTCTGAGTGTTCTTCCCTTGGCTTGTAATGTCTTCATCTGAGTCATAACTGCAATGTCTGGATGACTTGATAGAATTATCATTGACTCTAACATTTGCACTCTCAACCATATTTCTCAATCTTTTGTTATAGCATCGATAGGCCTTGCTTTTAGTGGAATAACCTAGGAAGATTCCTTCATCACTTCTTGCATCAAATTTTCCTATATCATCATCTCTTCTAATATAACACTTGCTTCCAAAGATCTTGAAGTACTTAACAGTAGGTTTGTGACCAAACCATAACTCAAAAGGAGTCTTACCATAATTTTCATTAACATTTACTCAATTCAAAGTATATACAACAGTTCTTACCGATTCACTCCAGTACATCTGAGATACATTTCCAAGTCCATCATCATTGTTCTCACAACATCCAGAATTGTTATATTCTTTCTCTCTGCAACTCCATTATGTTGAGGGGTTCAAAGAGCAGATAATGTCTTAATACCATGCTCTTTACAATAAGAATTAAACTCCTTGGAAATAAAATCACCACCTCTGTCAAATCTTAGGCACTTGATTTTCAAACCTTCCTCATTTTCTATGATAGCCTTGAAACTTTTGAACTTCTCCAATGCTTCACAATTTTCTCTTAAAAAGAAAACTCAAATCATTCTAGAGTAATAATCAATAACCAACATGAAATACTTTTCTCTATGTATACTTTTGAATCTGGAGGGACCACAAAGGTCAGTATGTAGCAGCTCCAACAAATTATTTGAATGAAAATGTTTGCTCTGGAAAGAGACTCTAGTTTGTTTGCCCATCTGACATTCCTTGCAAATTACATTAGTAGGCTTCACTAACTTAGGCAAATCTATTACTGCTTGAGTAGAACTTATCTTGATAATGTTGTCAAAGTTTACATGACACAACCTCCTATGCCACAACCAAATTTCATCTACTTGAGCAATTAAAAACTTCCATTAGCAGTATTCAAATGAAAAATGTTACCTTTTGTTTGTTTTCCTTTTGCAATCATATTCCTGGGACTTCCATGTGTCTTGCATCTTCCATCTTTGAACTAAAGATCATATCCTTTGTGAACCATATGTCCAACACTCAACAAATTGTTCTTTAATCCTTCAACATAGAGTACATCATTAGTGTTATCCTTACCACCAAGGAAAATAGATCCTCTTCCACGAATCACACCAGCATTGTTATCTCCAAATCTTACAACCCCACTGTCATAGTTCTCCAGACTCACAAATTTTCTCTTATCACTAGTCATATGATGTGAACATGCACTATCAATAACCTACTAATCTTTTTCTTCAACTTAGGTTGCAAGAGATTTCTCATCTTTAGTAGATTCGGTAGCCACACGATTATCTTCAATGGTAGCAATGAAAGCCCATTCATCTTCTTTTCCAGTATCTTTATCAAACTCATCATCAGTCATTGCTTCTTCAACAAAGTAGTATCTCTTTTGGAATCTAGACTTTTTAGGCTTAGACCTAGGAACTCTTTCAGGACATCTTGATGCAAAATGACCTATTTTATTGCATGAAAAACATTTAATAGGAAATACATCTTCATACTTACCTTTTCCTCTGCCTTCTTGTTTTGCAATCATAGCTTTCAGTTCTTCTACCTCTCTTTCTTTATCTTCAAGTTGTTTCAGTTCTTCATCATACTTGGATATCTTTCTGGAGCTCTCTCCCAGATTGTATCTTTTCCTGTTACTTCCAGATATAGTAGCCTTGGATACAGATTCAGTCTTTGGTGTAGATTCACCAAATTCACTTATTTCAAAAGCAACAAGTTTCCCTATCAATGTGTCTCTTGTTATCTTGTTTACTGATCTGAATTCTTCAATAGCATAAACCTTCATTTTGTAGGATGTATGCAAGGATCTGAGTATTTTAGCCACAATTTCATCCTCATCCATAGAACCACTGTCACCTTTAATACCCATCACTATTTCATTTACTCTCTGCATAAAAGAAGTGATATTTTCATCTTCGCCCATCTTCAAATTCTCATACTTTCCTTTCAAGCTCTGTAGCTTAGCCATCTTCACCTGTGCATCTCCTTCATACAAAGTTTCCATTTTTTCCCAAATCTCATGAGCTCTCTCCAAACCCAACACATTAGCCATCTCTAAATCTACCAGATCACTCTCCAAAGCTTCAATAGCCCTAACATTATTTTTAGCATCTTTGATCTCATCAGGAGTTGAGGGACCATTCTGAGGAATAGTATATGGATCTTTTTTAATCTTCCAGAAAGCTTCACCAATACACTTTAAGTGGCATTGCGTTCTAACTTTCCACATAAAACAGTTAGTTCCATCAAATCTTGGACTGTCCTTCTTGAATATTGTTTCCATCTTGGATCACCTCAAGCTTTTAGACTTCTTCAGAGGAACCTGCTTTGATACCAATTATTGGAAAAATAAGGACAAACAATTGAGAGGGGGGGTGAATCAGTTGTCATAGAAACTTAAACTTTTCTTACTTAACTTTAATCTTAGATTTGATGAACAATAAATTAACCATAAATAATTAACACATCAGAGAGACAAATAACACCAAGAGTTTTTGCGTGGAAACCCTGTTAGGGGAAAAATCATGGTGGATGTTATTCCACAAGATTATACTTTGTTAGAAGTATAAAGAGAAATAATAAGGAGAATGCACATGCATTCAATCACACTACCTAGAGCTCACTGCTCAAATACAAAAGAGGAATCACTATCCAACAATACATAATAGGATTAAAATCCAAAGAATACGAACTAAGAAAATAGCTTATGCACAATACTAATTATAGTTCCAATTAAGCTCAAAAAACTTTCTTCACACTCTGCTCAATCTTCTTCACTCTCTACTCAGTAATTGAATGATAGAGACATTGTTTGCACATTTATACTTTCTCTAGCATACATTCACACTCATGCACACACTGACTTCGCTCATCCAATCATTCTTATATATCTGCTACATGGGATTTCATCACAACTTAGTCGGCCAGAAAAATAAAATATATTTTCAATGTCAGCCTAAATTTACAAATAAATTTCCAATGCAAATCTACCAAGGTTGACCACAACATAGTGGAGACCCAAATTAACATCTCTAATACAAAAATAATTAATTAATTTCACCACGAGGATCCACAACACGCCACCACTAACATGTCAGCTAGGAAAAAGAAAAATTGAACATGCGCACAAAGATCTTCAATCATGAGCACACCGAGTAATGTGGACATACCACAAAGATAGAGAATGATCTAGAGACATCCAAGAACACCAAGAAACAATAGAGAAGCATTTGCAACAACTGAGATTACTAGAATCACACAATCTTCATTAGGAACACCGACAGAGACCACAAAAACACTGTCATACCACAACACATTCAAAACTTCGCGCGGACCTCTAAAACTTCCGGTAGAAGATCTAGAAACATTCAACAATAAACCCTTTAATCCACATCAACTAATCTTCAATGTACAAAACAAAGCACCTTTAAGACTGCACAGTTCCACTAGGAACCTAGAACACTTTCTTTTACAATTTTCTCAATATCCTCGATATATACAGCCTCTAATACACCAAATGCTAATAGTGTTGACATCAATGACAACCACATATCAGCAGCCATATCCACAACATCCAACACAACCAATATGTAAATTACATACATACATACATATATATATATATATATATATATATTGCATACATACATATGTATTTAAATATATATTATATATATACTCCATGATAATCAAATACGTTTATATTTGATATTCAAATGAATTCAAATGAGTAAACATTCACATGATAATGGAAACCCTATTGACTTATACATATATATATATATATTCTTACCCTGGTAATTTATATACCCATTCTATAATCGGATGTGTAAATATTTTATCATATTCCATGAATAATAATGTGCATGTATATTTATACACATATACTTATAAAATATACATATATATGCACTTCTCTAATAAGCATTAATTCTTGCAAGTGTATTTGTTTATATATACAAACATATTCATTATATGGCAATATGATAGTCAAGTAATCCATTTTATATTGAATGATTATGACCTCGTGACTATATTCACACATGTATATATATATAATACATATAGTCATTTCCTCATGTGTTTACCTCTGTTAGTATTTCTACTTACATACATGTGCATTTGTGAATGCTCTCATACACGGGTCTATGTATATGTACTAATATATATGCCCATATACATGCTATGTTTTACGTTTATATAAAATGATGAAAGGTAACCATTCAAAAATTCCCAAAGACTCAACCCAAGCACAATCAACACAGTGTCATAAGGAAGCACTCAAAGCTCAAACAAATAAACATCCCAATAATGCATTCGATAGTAACCAAGACCTTTACTAAAACTGGCACATCAACTAAGGATGACTTACCAAATTCCCATAAACTAACTTAACTCAATCTACTGTGGTGTGTGTATGATCAGATAGCTTACGTTACCAGTTACTTGACCAAGATATTCTCACAAGTGATACTTCCCTTCTGCCTGGAGGAATGGAACACATACCTATATCCACTAACACATGCACATGACAGTCAATTTTTCACAACATATGTAGTATACATAAACATCTCCAAAGTTAGAATAATAATTGAATAACCATCTATTCACATATATGATCTCATTTACAGTGAATCTAGGATCAACCGTATCTCTATATTGTTCTTTAAACACCCTTTTGAAATCATATTATGTTTTAATGTTTTGATCTATGAGAATTTTGTACTAATCTCTAGTCATTTCATCTAAATATTGTCTAAACAATTTCATCATGAACATCTCATTCCATAGCTCATAATCATTTACTAATTTTTAAGACCACTAAATAATCCCCCAAAATGGTATTGTTTCCATAAAACTTAGTGAGCTTGTTTATGATCTCAATAAGCACATGGTTATAATAACTAGGTATTCCTTAAAAGGTCAAATACCTATATCATTCAAGTACTCAAGATCATCTTCTAGGTTGGTTACCCATCTAAATCACTATATTTTTGGGAGGATTGGGCGGTTCCTCTTATCACTAAGGATGAAATCTTGTATTAGAAACTTAGTTGGTAGCTTAGAACCAATCTTGTTGTGTAGCTTCTAGATTTATTAATGTATAACCTATTACTTTTTTATTCTAGTTCTAATATTTTTAAGGAATTTCATATTTTCCACCTCACCATTGATGTATAACTAAGAAAATTCATATTTATTATACGCATTTCATTATTGTATTGATCTTCTTAAAAAAAATATCAATCTCTCTTTGTTCTACAAGACTTTGAACTTGTGGCTTAAGGGTTCTTGGTATATAATTATTTACAAGAGATCTAACATTGTAAATCACTCTAAGCCTAATTTATTTTATCAATCCTATCATTTTCAAATCTAATTATTTCTCCTTCATTAAATTATATTTTAAAATGTGGATCATAAATTTTAGATCTCTTTTTATATTCAACCATTTTAAACATATACTTACATCTAAATGTAGAGGAGGAGATTTGTTACTCCCAAATATCTAGGACAAAGAAGAGTCTATAGGTAGAAAATGGTCCTCAACTACCTCAAAGGTAAAGCTCAAGTGAAAAAGGTAGAAGGAAAAGGAAGTTTTGGTTATATTTTATGATTTATGGCAGATTTTGGAATAAAGACTTCAAAAACCAAAAGAGAAAACTTCAAAGGTCTCAAGAGAAATTTGGCTATATTTTGGCCAAGGACAACAATGTAGTGCATAGACATCCCCATGATGTGTTGTGGTCTTGTACGAACCGAAAATAGAATGTGCTCATAGAAACACTAAGAATCTATTGTGTATTTGGAAACTAAAATATGAGTGATTAACTAAACTAACAAAATACTTAAAATAAAATAAATAAAATAAATAAAATAAAATAAACTAACGTGCATAGATTTAAATGAAATAAAATGGAAATGACAAGAGGAAAAAGAAGGAAATGAAGTCACAAGAGATCCAACACTACAAAGCTTCTTGTAACTCTCTAAATCAACAACTTGCACATGTAGAAATGAGGTAAAATGTTGGGGTTGTTTCAAGGATTTTCCTTGGTCGAACCCCCATTTTGGTGTTTTCACCTCCACAAATAGCTAAATAGATAGATAGAGAGAAAATAGATAAATAAATGGATAGACAAGATAATAGACAAGTTAAAAGACAATATTCTACTAAAATAAATATGATAATGTAGAGATAATAGGTTTACCCTCCCTTTAGCAAGCTTGTGATGTCACACAACACTCTAGATGAGATAAGAGAGCCAATTTTCCAACATAGTAGCTAAGATGTAGGAGCCAAGAGCAATATAACTTGCAAGAATAATGGTGTAGAAGAAAAATGAGAATGAGAATGGAAGATTGAGAGTGAAAGATTGAAAGAATGAGTTGAAGGAATGAGAGAAAGTGAGTTTGAATGAAGAAAAGGCATGTAAGAGGGAATTTTTGGTGCGTTTGCAACCCATAGAGGTGTTACACTTCACTAGCAGGTGAAAGTGTAATGTCCCAATGACCACAGAATTAGGAATCTTCTCAAGATGTTTGCATAGTATGCAAATGTCTACGAATCGCAAAAGAATCCCTAACAAAAATTTACTTGAAGACCAAAAACAAAGGGGTCGAGGATGAAATTGAAGTTAAGGAAAAGGGGATTTGTATTATCATATTTTATTAAGCTAAAGAGAGGGTTATGCAATGTGAAATTGCACATGGTGCAATTTTACAATATTACATTTTCCCCCCACTTTAGCAATCATATGTATTCTAACATGTGCGAGCTAAAACAGAAAGAGGTTGAAGAGAATATACCCATGATGAAGAGGATGTAGATCTTCAATCTGATATATGCAATAAAGAAGCTAATCCAAGATACAAAGAGAACACAAGTCTTCCATCTTGTAAAGCTGACTGTATTCTCACCACAAACATGTTAGCTACAAACAAACACATTAGGCAAAAAAAGTAAAAAATAGGCAAGATAAAATTTGAAGACATGACATAATCTAATTAGATAAAAGAGAGCATTGATAGGTATGGATAGCAAGGCTAGAGACAATTTTATGAAAAGTAGATAGGCATGTGGCTACTGCAAACTATG
The DNA here is from genome assembly GCA_007258455.2 of Sequoia sempervirens. Classification (NCBI taxonomy): domain Eukaryota; kingdom Viridiplantae; phylum Streptophyta; class Pinopsida; order Cupressales; family Cupressaceae; genus Sequoia; species Sequoia sempervirens. The sequence continues at coordinate 246,834,808 of VDFB02379711.1, forward strand.
TTGGAATACAGTCATAAAAGAGATAGAAAAGACAATTCTAGTCAGGTCACCCCCAAGCTAGATGATGAGATCATAAGACATTAAGACATATTTTTTAAATAATTTTTTCAAAAATTAAGAATAAGTAAATATGATAGCCCCCATTAGAATGATGTGTGCTATGCAAAGGAGCACATGTCATTATAAGCATAAGAGAAACACAAAGAGGTGTTGTGGAACAAAATACATGGCAAGATGTATCCATGCGATGTTTTCATGCAAGAGAACACGTAGAATCCACAACATAACAAAAAAAAGATGAATAAATCAAGATCATAGGGGGATCCAATTATTTGGGGTCAAAACTAATCATAGATATATATAGATAAATATAATATAATATGTATGAAATGTCATCACCCCTTAAATATATTAGAATAGGAAGAAGAGCACATGAAGACAAAATAAAAATCATGTCAACCTTGAAGAGGCCTAAATTCCCCAATGCTTTGCATCATTCTTGATGTGAAAAAGAAAAATTTTACGACAAATAGAAGAATGATGAGACAAATAGAAGTGTACAATAGATTTTCTCTCCTATATCCAAGTACCTATAAGGGTATCAAGGGTCCTCTAGGCAAGAGTAGGAACATAAAAAAGCAAGCATGATGGAACACAAACAAACACACAAAGGTAATCTAAAGATAAAGAAGAGGTACTACTCTAGTATGACACCTCCAACAAGTCATCTTACTGCCAATATATATCATTGTAAGGGGAGGGAAGACGAGACTATAGGAGGGAATAGAAAGGGAGGTTCCTGCCAACTCACCTATATCAATAGCCAAGGAGGAGGCTACCTCAACATCCTCATTAATGTCTTGTGAGGCTAATGTCATGGTCTTAGAAGAATGGAAGAAAGAGTGAGAATTTCCTCCACCAAGTCAAACATACACTTCTCCAAAGTGAAGTGTTGTGACTAAACAAGAGGAGGAGGATGAACTAGAGAGTCATTACCACCCTCTTAAAGAGGGTTAGTGACAAAATCTGAGGAAGGAGATGGCATAGCCATCATGAGAATGGTATAATCCAAAGTGTAATAGGAAAAAGAGGGTGAAGAAGACCTCTTATGACAATCGTTTGGAATGATTTCATGCTCAAACTTACACTTAAGAGGATGGTACATCCTCACATTAGAAGCAGAAGGTGTAGAAGCCATAGTAGACACAACCTTTTTATGAGGCATGTCAACGGGCTCAAGGGAAGGAGGAAGAGCTGGTAAAGAGGTAAATAGTGGAGACTCCATAGGAGCAATGAGGGTGAAATCACAATACTGTGTTTCACATTTTTCCCAAGATGGACATTCACATCAATATTTTTAACTGAATCTTCTTCTCTTGAGACCTATAGCAGCTAAACCATTAAGAATTTGAAGATGATGCAAACTAGTGGTTTGTGGAAATTTGTGTGTAAATTCTAAATATTATTTTTTCAAAAAAATCAAAAATAAATTATGAATCTTTCAAAATCTCCTTTAATAACTAGTTTTAAACTAGAAACAACATTTTCAGAAAGTAACATTTGTATCGTACAACATAACTTTTTTTCTATGAAAAATAAAATTCTAATTTTTTGAAATATAGATTCTCAACATCAATATCTAGGGAAAGGATATTTTTCCAATATTTTTTGTTACATATATATTTTTTAATTAATTTCCGAAGTCACTATAACTATAATTTGGACATGCATATGTGTTGTACAACCTACCTTGTGTACATATCAAAATCCATTTCTTCCTTTTTTGATGAAATAAGGACATCAATACCTAGGGAAAGGGAATTTTTTGAATTTTTTTTACAATGGTTTACTATTTTTCCACCTTTACAAAATGAAGAGCTTGATGTTCGAATAAAAACCTAAGTTCAGTAAAAATTATTTAAAATTAAATACAAGATAAAATGAAAACATATAAAAAAATATACTTGTTGGAAAGCTCGTTTCAATGGCTATAATCTTGTAAAATATAATTTCTAAATGACGTTTTTAATCCCTCAAAAGGTAAAGAAAAAGTGTTTTTTTGCCAGCATTTTGATAGGTGTGAAGGAGACTCCATTGTGGGTATGATTTAATACTAGAGGGGTTATATCCAAGGGGGTTTGATCTAAGGGGGACTTATCTATCCCTCTTTAATTAAAAATCTTTAGATGGAACCTCTCAAGGCTTAAATCATTAGTTTTTTCTAAAGAAATGATTTCAAGCAAAAATCAACATGTCCCAAAAGTGAGACACACTATTGTGGAAGCACCCATGAACACTTGCACCCTTTTGGGGTGAGGCTCATTGAGATCTATTGAGGAATCTAAAAGAAAGACAGAGGAAATGGGAAGGGAATAAAAAGTGAAAGAAAAAGTAGAGACAAAAATAGAAGCAAAAATAAAAGTATAAAGAGGAACAAGAGGCTCCTCCCTGATCTTCTTTGAGGCTTTGCATTCCTAGGGCCTTGTCGATGATGCTTACACTCACACACAAGATGGTTGTGATGGCTATGGGCACTCAGAGGCACAACATGAGAATACTTTAGGGGATCTTGTTCCACTTGAGGAGTATGTTGATGATGTTTTATGCATAGTAGCAACTCAGACAGAATATAATATCCTATCTCTCTTCAAAGGTAAATCTCTATCAGCAAGCCTCAAGAGATAACCCCAAGGTCTCTAATGTCAGGTCTTCACAATGCATAAACAACTCAGTGATAAATGTGAAAATGCTAGTAATCACAATGGGACCTTACTACAAACAAAATATTGAATCTTGATTTATCAGATCTAGCAATATAATGATACTTCAATCCTAAATTTAACCCAATAATCAAAGAAATAACAAAAGATATAAGGTTTCAAAGAGATTTCTAAACTTAATATTAAACCTAAGATTAACAATGCAAATGACAAAACACTTGAAATGGACCAATCCCTCAAAACTATTCCCACTCGACCCAGACAAATCTGTAATCTTATAGAAATAGTGCAATCTTCTAAGGTGTTAGGATTTTTAGTTCATGAACATTCATTCAAAAAACCCTATTGCAATTGAAATGAATAAACCCTCACAATTGAACTAAGCACAATGAATATAAAGGTCCAGGCTAACTTTGCAAAGCAACTAACAATCAGTTGGTTGCGAAAAGTATGGACCAGGGATTACTACAACACTTCAAATATCAAATCATAAACATTATTGAATCAAATCTAAGCTAAATATCAATTTTCCTCAAAGCAATTCTAAAGATAGAATAACAAGAACCATGCAAGATAAGAAAACACGAGTATGGCACCAAATCACAATGTCATTACTTGCATCAAATTATCCACTGTAGCAACAATTCCAGCTTTCTGTTACAATATTTGCTTGAGAACACTTACTTGCTAACTCTTGCTCTACTTAATTCGCTCTAACTATCTCTCTATTTGTCTATGTCTAAAATTTCTTCTTAACCCTTACAAATGAAGCAAAATGCCATATTTATAGAACCTCCAATTCATGTTGGCCTAGATAAGATTTTACAATAATAATTAGGCACAACAAGTCAGCCAAGAGAAATTCAAAATGAAATAAAATATGCACTAAATGCATGAACTTCATCCAGGTCATCCTAGGATCTCCAATGCAGCTCGGACCAATGCATGCCAAAATAATAGGGAAGCACAAATCTTGATGTAGCCAATCATTAACTACCTTCCCCTTTGTCCTTATTCTGATCTAGCATTTCATGAACTTTCAAAAGCACCCTATCCAAGTCAGCCACAGGTGGTAAAGGAAAAACCTTAAGTCAATTCTCAATCGATGTAATATCTTCCCTTAACTATTTCACCGACTTATCCCACTCCACCTTATAAGTTAGGTATTTGTCAATGACAACAATGTATGTGGCCGCATCATCTAACTGGTGCTCAGAAACGGAATCATCATTAATTGGAGCATAAACTTCATGCCACCACCTTCTCAACTGCTCTAAACTCAAATACTTAGGGGCAATCTTCCTTCTCCCTGTCATAATCTCAAAGAAGGCAATGGATCCATTATACACACCAGCTAGGGTATCATCAATCTGCCTCCTCTATTTTTAAATCTTCTTCAGAAACTTCTTAATTTGCAATGCCTCAAACCACTCCCAAGGTTCAGCAACTCAGGAGGAAGGAAGAATTTTATCATTTACTAACTTATCCCTAGTGTACTCCATAATGGTTTTCATTTTCTACATCAGGAGATCTATATCTTCCTTATCTTGAGCTAATGCCTCCTTCAACCAATCTGCTGTCCTCATAGCATCTTTTCCAGTTGAAAAAATTCTTTAATGGCATCATTTCCTTTGGTTCGCACCCCTTGCAGCCAATTTTTAGTGGCAAGAGTGGAAGCCTTCATCTTTTCCAACTCGGTGATAGTCTCTTAAGGTAAAAGTTTTGCAACAGAGGCGAAGGGGTTAATAGATTGCAAGGGTTTCATCAGATCCTCCAAGCATTTCCTAAGATTCTCATTTTCCTTTTTCAGCTCCTGCTTAGTTTGAACTTCCTTCCTCAATCTCCCCACGATCACTGTACTAGAACCCTAATAATCCTCAATGTCCTACTCAACGAAAGTAGGCCCCAAATTAAAAGTCTGCACATTGTAATCTTTTGCAGTTACCTCATTTCTACTCTTATCCTGAGCAGGAGTTTCAATGTGGACAACTCTGTTATGAACCTCATCCCTCTCAATCTTTGAAATCACCCTAGCCTTCTTTTTACCTTTATCCTTTCCAATCTTGGCTAGCAGCTCATCCCAATTGGGTGGAGTGTCTTCCACAACAACCTATTTTCTCCTTATTTCCTTATCCAACCAATTAGGGATAGTGGATTCCAATTGCACTTCAGTCTATTTCTCTCCTTCCTGTTGATATTTAGGCACGTCTTCATCTAGATTCTGTTTCTCAAGAGTATCATCTATCTTGCTCTCCTTTTCATCTACATGTTCCTCCTTGTGCCCAGGTGATGGAATCTTTTCCGCGTCTTCTCTTGGAGGATATTTAACCTCCTGAGTTCCAATAGGTGACTCTGCATATGCAACCAAGGGAGATTGTATTACCTTTTCAATTTATGCCTCTACACTGTAAAGGTCACCCTCATGAAATTCCTCTCCCTCTGTGTCTGGATGATCCTCAACCGTCTTCGATTCACCTAGTTTGTTTTGAGCTTCATGGGCGGAAGGAACATCATCATGCTGATCTTCATGAGAAATAATTGGAGGAGGATCTGCTTTAGGCACACTATCCTTGGGAGAAGGAGTTCTTGACCTCGTTGTGTACACATGTGCCTTCTCTTCTAAGCTTTCTACATTTACCACCGGTGCAATAAATTCTTCTTCTCCCACTCTCGAGCTCACCTTCTATGACAATATTATGACTCTTCTTCTTTTGGGCACAGGAGCATCATCCTTGGGACCCTGCCTTTCACTTACTATCTGCTCAGACTTCTTAGTCTTTGACCTTTTCTTAGCAATTGGATTCCTTTGCTTCTTTGTTTCTTGGACTTCCTCCTCTTGAACGCCTTTTATCTTGATTTTAAAAGGGGAATCCATCTTACCTTTTCCCTTTCGATCCTGCTCACTTGACTCTTCAGAAGTGGAGTGAGGGTCCAAATCTCCCATCAGCTCAAAGGTGCACTGTACACCTTCATTTTCCAACTCCCATAGTTTATGCCTTAGCCACATTCTAGTAAATTTGGTGACCAGATCCATCAATTGTTTTAGCTCTATTTTTTCCTCTTCTAACCAATCCACATCACCAATTGGTCTATCCTTCACTGCCTCATAAGCATGATCTTGAATCAGGTTTCCATCATCCTCAAGTTGATCAGGGACTGCCTTCACATTATATAACCGGATTGATTCAACTGGAAGCCGGGAAAACTTCTTCCTTCTGACCACAAATTCATCACTACAATTTTCCTAGTAGTCTTCTAGATCAACCTTGTGACTATACTCTCTACTAGCCCTCTTTTGGGCTTCACCAGTGATGTCAAATCTGGACCTCTTGGAATGGAAAGATAAGCCAAGAGTACTCATCTCCTCCTCCAAAGCATCAATAAACCACATAGGAGATCATAGGATAGCATGAATTAATCATACAATGCATCATAAATCACTAATAAATCCAACTATTCCATATTTCCATACATTTCACCAGACTTTGGGGAAATCCAGAAGAGACAGATTTCTGCGAAGGAGGGGACACTTTGCAAAATCCAGAAGAAACAGGGAACCAAGGATTTTTGGAAAATACAGATCTGACAGAAATCCGCGAATAAGGTAAAAATCTGAAAGCATGCGGATTCCAGGAAATTAAAGGAGATCGGGAAAATCTGCCAAAACCAAAAAATCTGCCAGAGACGAAAAATCCCAGACTGATGAAGAAACCTGAACTGCGACACTAAATGGCGATTTCGCTCAGACCAATGGGCAGATCATAAATTTTGAGAATCTAGGCCTAAGACAAGTTAGGCGTGGGCCTTCCATAGATTTTCTTTGCATTCTAGGCCAGTTGGGAGGCAAGCTAAAGTTTTATGATGATGCCCTAAGTCAAACCCTACAAATGTGCCATTAACGCATAGGCAAGCTCAGGATTCAATCATTTCAAGCACTAAGTATTTGCTAAGGGGAAATCACAAATCCTAAGAAAGTTTTCTCCTAATGCAAAGAAACAAACAAGCTCAGAACTCACTTGGGAGATGATAAATAAAGCAATGCATGGAAACCCTAGCATCAAACTCTTCAAACATGCAGGAACTTGAACCCCAATAAACACTATAATATCAAAGCGTTATCCACAATCATCAATTAAAAGCAAGGAAATCGAATACATACCATTGTGAAGTGGAAATCGATCTCAGAAACAACAAATGTGAATTTAAAGGCGCCCAACGAAGACAATAACAACAATGCTCAAGAAATCACCACTTAAATCGAACAATTCAAACTCAATGCCTCAAATCCAATCAAATACTCACAAGAATGCACTCTGCAGCTCAATCAATGGAAAACAATAAGCATAATGGCACAAAAGACCTCGAAAATCCATTAAATACACCATTTAAAGCTCATAGGAAAAACATTAATGCCACTGACAAGACAGCCAGGAAAATCCGGGAACCCGACAATAGGACGAAATCCGAAAAAATTAGAACCACGCAGAATTCTGTGAAGACTGGAAATCTCTAAACCAGATTGCTCAACCGGAGTTCGAGTAGGATCCAGGAAGATCCAGCCAGGGTGGAAAGTCCCGAACTTTAGCGAAAACCTAAACTTAGCTCAAAATTAAAGATCTTCAATGAATAACTTAGGGAAATCACTTAGACAATCAAAATAAACATTTAAGCACATGCCAAAGCAAGATAAAACCTCAAAATGAAAGGGCCAAGACACCAAAAACCAAAGTGAAAGAGGGTCCCTGCTTTTAGTGGGGTGTGTGTGCGAAAAATTCACAACAGAGTAGTCTCCACAACCATTGCTAGTAGAAGAACAAACTTCTAAGGGTCATGTTCCACTGGAGGAATGATCTTCATAGTCATTATCAGTAGAAGATTAGACACCTGAGGAGGAATGGGAGGAGGAACAAAGATAGAAATAGGGGTCTCGATGATGGGCCCCTTTCCCTTGTCTACCTTAGAGGTAGGTGGGGGAATAGAAGGAGGCCTCAAAGGTTGAGAATCGGGAACAAACCCACACAAATGCTTCCCCTTTCCATATAGAGTGGATCAAGGAACTGTGGGTAATATAGGAAGTTGGAACACCTATGGTTTAGACATCTACAACATGGGTGCCTTTATTTTTCCTATTCCAAGAATAGTAAAAGGAACTGAGGACACAACCAAGGGTTGTAAAGTCATTAAAGAAAAAGGATAAGGCCTAAAGGAGAGAGCCTACTTGTCCTTAGCCTTTGAAGAAGAAGGCATAAGGGACAAGGCATTCTATTGTGCAAACATAGAAGCCTTCATAGAAATAGCATGAGAGGAAGGTGGGAAGACAACATTAGAGACAAAACCTCTAGTCTTATACTTAAAGTAGGCCTTGTAGAGCAAGTCCCTTCTAGGTGGTAAAGGTCCAACTGGAGCAAGACAAAAATGGTCAAAAGAGAAGCCTCCACATGACATAAATGGTGTGTATACAATGTCTTGGATAGTATACACCATGCCATCATGAGGAAACTTCAAAATTTTGTGGATAACCGAGGTGACCACATTCATAGAGACTAGCCACAAAATTCCTAGCCTAACCCTGAACAGGTTGGATTTAGGTATCACAACAAATGGGACCTCCAGAGACGTAGGTCCAAAAAGGACCAACAAAGATATAGAACTAATAGGTGAATCAAAAATACCATCATGGGTATGAAGAATGGTCTATGACTCATCATATTTATCCTTGTGTAAATTATTTATTGAACAAAAGGAAATAAGGGTTCCACCTTTTGAGAGATGGAACCTAGGGGGGACTTATTCCACTCTTAGTTCATTAAAGGAAAACCTAGAGGCTTCAACCCAATAATTCAATTGAGGGAAGGATAGCTAGGGGTTTTCTTAGGTGTGATTAAAAATGGAGTTCGTCACTAAGCAAATGCTTAGAAAGAAGGAAATGAAAGCAATATGCAAATCTAGCTATATGACCTAGAAAGTGGAACTTAAAAAATTAGAATAATAAACTAAGGATAAACAAATAAGCACCTAGAAGAGTGGAGATTTCCAAAACAAGGTCTACAACTCTAAAATTTTAACTTTTGAAGCTCACTAGGACTCATATGCCAGAGTGGGTGATTTAGTCCTACTATTTGAATCTAGGCAGAATTTGGAATCTTCTGCTGGAAAATCAGGATTTATAGAAAACTATTGAAAATAGGTATACTGGGACTCATACGCCCAAGGTGGCGATTTAGTCCCAATATTAGGGTTTGACTCAAACTTTTGTAGCCTCAAGTGATCTTCTATAGCTTTCGTCTTGTCCACTCTTCAAGCCTGAAAAGTTTGAATTCTGATCTATAGGTGAGTTTCTGTGAAGATGACAACTTTGACAACTTTCTTCAATCTTGCAATTTTGTCTTCAAAGGATCTTCAAACTCCAAATTAACTAGATCTACAATCACACATGAAGAGGGAAAAATATTGTTGTGTCAAGGAATAGGGGTTTGCCTCAAGGTCATACCTCATTTTGGTATTTAAACCTTGAAATGAAATGAAATAGAATGAAGGAATGATGAATGAACAATATGCAATGTTGCAACTCACCAAACCCATGAAACAAAGGCTGCAAACTAGTGTGAAATGGCTAGCATGAATATAGATCTTGACTCTAAATGGGTATGTGCGAGATCATAATGGGTATGTGTAGGGTATGTGGCTGACGACTCTTCTTTTACCCAAAATTGATGAAACGAAAAGGGTTTTTAAAGGAGATTCTCATCTTTCCATCAATATATATTATGCTTTACTTTGAATTAAATAAATAATTGTTATTCATTTTCTATTTGAATTACTACTAAATTCCTAATTGATAGGCTAATTGAAAAACATCTATAGCTTTCAAACGGTATCACATTTTTTTAATCTAAAACATGTGTCACATTCTATGCTTCACATACTATAGGATTAGAAAAAGAAAAATTAAATTTTATGAAGTTTTTGCCAAGTTACGGTGGTCAGACATACGAGTTTTTATATTTTCAAAAAGTTGTAATAAAAAAATCATAATTAATTATTTACTTGGAAAAAAAATACAAACAAATATGCATCACATCGGGACATGAGTCCTCTACTTATATCTAAAATCTTATAAAAAATATGATCATTTTATTGTGGTTAGGGTGGTCGAGACCTACTTCTTATTTTTCCCTAAAATTTAAGTACTACTGCATTGAAATTTCAAATTTTCACCAAATAGATTTTTTTTTTTTAAATAAACCTAGTAGTTTAGAAACTAAAATCAATTTGCTATAAATTATATTCTTACATATTTTTGAAATAATATAGATAACTTATTCAAATTTTTATGTCAAGTTGCCTAACTCTGATTTTTCTGAATTTTTTGCCACTTAAGAGCCTATTTTTTCCATGATGATCCTACACATACCCTGATCTTGATATGAGATAATGTCTTTGAATACTTGCTTGAATTATGAAAACCTACATCACAAATGTTAGCTCGAAAACACATATGATGCATGATGAATTTGACATGATACTTGAATCTAGAATTCTTCTCCAAAATGCTTGATAATCAGCTCTTGAATGCTCTTGTAAAATGCTCACTTGAGTGCTCATAATATCACTTGAAATTTTCTAGCTTGTTCGAATAAATTATGTGAAATAACCTTGTATTTATACTTGTTTATGCCAAATTTTCTGAAATTACAACACTACAAGCCGACATCAAATCTAGGATAATAAAATCCCACCAAAAATTTGATTTGAAATAGATTTTGGTTAAAACGGGACTCATACGCCAGTTGGGGTATATGAGACCTAGTGTCTTAAACACGAGACACAAACTCCAAGAAGTGTTAAGTTCAAGGCAATTTTTGAAATTGGGCCTCGAGACCTAGTGGAACCCATACAGCCAAGGGGGTGTATAAGTCCTAGATCACCAGATCTAGAACACACAACCTCAAACACTGAATCATTATTTGTTCATTATAATTGTTAGGAATTTTTGCATGCAAAAAATATTAATTAAATGCAAATAAATGTTGAAAAGAGGAATGAAAAACACAGACATAATAACAGTGAGAGAAAAAATTTAATGTGGTTCACCCAAACTTGGGCTACATCCACCAACAAAGATTACAATATTATTATCCAACAACAAACTGATTACAACCTGCAATCCATACAAATCAATACCACTGCAAATGCTACAATACAATATCAACGAAAACCCTAACCCTTAGCCTTTTATCAAGACTTATGTCAATTACAAAATATTGTTTTCTTATCTCAGCCAATAGAAAAATAACTCTCGATGCCTTTATAAAATAATAAAAATTGTGAGAGGTTTCGGGGGCACTACCCCCAAGCCCCCACAGGGGCATTTCCCGTCAACCCCGCCCTGTATCGCGACAAGGAGTGCGCCAGGGGCACTACCCTTGGACCCTATAAGGGGTGCTACCCCTTGACCCCATCTTGGGGGTGCTACCCCCAAACCCCCATTAAATAATTTGGGGGGAAACCGTGCCGATAAAAGTCGGGAAAATTTAACCTTTGAGTCTGATTAGGCTCCAAATACCAACAATAATGTGTCAGGATTATCCTAAGAAAGATGCATTAAATAAGCCTTGTGGATGCAAAATAGGACCAAATAAGGCATAAAGAAGCCTAATTTTAGCAGGGAGGTCCCAAACAAGTGTGAAAATGTAAAGGGATACATTTTTCTACACTACATTTATGAAAAGGATCTCCTTTGTGATGACATTGACCTAACTCATAGGGTCAACCATAATGCCAGTCATGACATTATCATTGACTCTATCTGGTATGTACATCGAAGGAGGTTCCCTATTTAAATGCAAGTCACATGGTGTGGATGTTATATCATTTTTTATCCACATGACCTGAAGGAGGAACATGACTGTACAAAAGCATGTTTGCATACTCATATGGACTAGGATCAACAGTTGAATAAGAAGCAATTCTAATCAAATTAGTTGAATGGGAAGGGAAAGGATTTATGTATATTTGTAGCTAACTATTAGGTTTGGCTATAGATTTATTTGAATTTTTCTTTTTACCATCAAGTTAGATGGTACTGTTGTTGATGTGGTCTTGGATAACATGCCTAAGACACATACATCATTTGATGTTATGACCTGATAATCGATGGTATTGATAATTTTTTTGCATGTCATACCATTGAGGATAGGGTTCAGATAGAAATCTTATCTCTAGAAGAGAGATTACACAATATTTTATCAATTTCTTAAGGACATTTGTGTAAGACTCAATTTTTTTTATAAAAATTATATTTCATCCTATAGAAATTTTGTTAGTAGGATCAAATACCATGTTCACTATAGCTTTATTCTTTTTCAACTCTCCAAAGACAAACACAACTAGTTGATTATTCAAATGAGATGATAAGGAGGGATCCTTGCACTGAGCCACCGTCTATTGATATTCACACAATGCAACACACATATGGGAAAAATAAGGGTATGTCATTAGGAATAATTTATCTCACAACATTGGCAACAAGTTCTCAATGAACACATGTTGTACATCAAACTTTGGCAGGGCATAGGAGATTTGGGAGAATATAGCTTGATAAGAGGCAATAAAATCAGTTACTTTTTTGTAAGACCCCTTCTTGCACCGAGCAAGATTGCTAAAGGAGATATTTAGTCTAATGTTTGCCTAGAATTGTTGCAAGCATTGATTTACCAATTGGTCAAAATAAAAGATATAATTGTTGGGAAGTGAGCAATACCATTCCAAAGCAGTGTCCTTTAGGAAACACGAGAACAAATTTACTAACAAATCATCATGGCAAAATAAATTGGTACACATGCAATTAAAATATGAGACATGTGTCTACAGATCTCCCCTATCACTATACTTATCAAATTTAGGAATCTCTATCCCTTGAGGGATGGGGGTATTCAAAATAGCAAGAGATAAAGGGCTACAATGATAATATGAATGAAACATGGGTTGAGAACTTGAACTAGCCAAGTTTTCCAACTAAGATTGCATCTACCCCATGTTTTTTAAAAGAGAATTAAGGACTGGATCTATTGATGGAGGCTAACTAGTTGAGGGGCCAAAAGTGGGAATCCATGTTCTAGATGTAGAGGCTTTGAATCCCAAAGGGACGCAGTTCACTCTGATCATAAGAATCTCTTGGGGTATGGTATTGGTATTACCAGTAGTAGCAATAGAGGTAACAAAAGGACCAATGTCCACTATATGCATAGACACTCCAAGAATTGTAACATGCAACTGGTGGCCAGTGATTTTCGATTAGAAATCTTGAGGATTACCAAAGATAGAAGTGTATGAAGGGATATGGCTCTCCACTATATTTACAATCCCTTGAAGTAACTCCAAGCCTCTATGATTGGAAATAAGTAAATTTCCCAAACCATTAAGAAGAGGAACAACCTGAGATATGAGTTTTATTTTGCTAATTTAAATTCTTCAAAATATCCAAGTCTTACTTCCCAAGAGTGAAGCTACTAAGCAAGAACCTTGAGAGTAGCTTCCTCAACTATGGGAGAGTAAGATTTAGGAGTGGTTGGTGGAGTATGTGCTTCAACTTGAACACAAGGAGGGGGGAAATTGGTTGAGATTCATGTAGAGAACTCCTCAAAGTTGGGACCTTGATAGGGAGGATTGAACCATTTCCTAGAATCCATATCTAAATGTTGATAACTTCTTCCTACTACGTGTCTGAAGGTAGTGGATTGGGTTATGAAAGTCATAAAAGGGTGTCACAACACTCTATCCAATATACATCTTGACAAGACAGAAGAAAAAACTTTGATAAAAAGATAAAGACAAGAATATGTTCATGTCAGGTTCACCAAAATGTAGAGGAGAAGAAATTTTCTACTTCCAAGTCTCTAGGAAAAATAAGATTCAATAGGGAGAAAATGGTGTTGGAACACGATTGTCGTTGTGCCAAAAGATCAACATATTAACAATTTGATGGATATTTTTTTAGAACCAAACTTAATCTTACCAAATGTCTATGGATTTTCCATAATTCAATAATTAGCAAAGGAAAGGATTGTCCAACAAACAAGTAAAGGATTACTAGGCCCTTACTTCTACTCTTTGGGCTCTGTGAAACCCAAGAGGGTGATTCTGAAAATGTTTAGATTATATTCTTGTGCTATTTTACCATGAACATTGTGACAAACATATGAATTCCTATAAACTACTAAAGACATAAAATCTCTTAAGGATTTGGCTGGCCCTTAAGAAATTTGCTACCCAAAGCAAGGAATGAATGATACTTCATGAAACTTCATTGTAGGGTATGTGCAGGATCATCATGGGAAAAATAGGCCCTTAAGTGAAGATGAAAATTCAGAAAAATCAGAGTTACGCAACTTGATGTAAAAATTTGAGTAAGTTATCTATATTATTTTTAAAATATGTAAGAATAGAATCTGTAGCAAAATGAATGTAGTTTCTAAACTACTAGGTTTATTTATTTATTTTAAATCTATTTGGTGAAAATTTGAAATTTCAATGCAATAGTACTTAAATTTCAAGGAAAAAATAAGTAGGTGTTTGTCTGACCACCCTAACCACAATAAAATGATAATTATTTTTATAAGATTTTAGATATAAGTAGAGGACTCATGTCCCAATGTGATGCATATTTTTTTGTAATTTTTTTCCAAGTAAATAATTAATCATGAATTTTTTATTACAAATTTTAAAAAATATAAAAACTCATATACCTAACCACCTTAACTTGGTCAAAACTTTATTAAATTCTTTTTTTTTTAATCCTATAGTATGCAAAGCATAGAATGTGATGCATGTTTTGGATTCAAAAAATGTGATACTGATTGAAAGCTATAGATTTGTTTCAATCACCCTATCAATCAGGACTTTAATTGTAATTCAAATAGAAAATGAATAATAATTATTGATTAAATTCAAAGTAAAGCATAATTTATATTGGTGGAAAGTTGAGAGTCTCCTTTAAAAACCCTTTTTGTTTCATCATTTTTTGGTAAAAAAAGTTGTCATCCACATACCCTACACATACCCATCATATCGCCACTTTTTGGCCCATCATGATCCTACACATACCCTGTAATTAAATGTATTCAAGTGATTTTTTTTTTTTTGTGTTATGGATCAGGTACAAGCTGACTCATTGATATTTAAGATGACCAAACTAATAGACCAATATTTTATCTATGGGTAACAGAGTCACATTTGTAACAAATTGTAATACATTAGCAATAGACTCAACATTTATAGGCTATTGATATATTGCTTTGCAATACTCAACTCATTATATCAAAAATAGGAACTACTTAATAATCCTTGAATTTCATCTCACAAACCTATGATCTTATTAAAGCATTTAATCAGTTCTTTGAATCAAAGCAGAAATAAAACCATTCATTCCACCAAAATGATTGAAGAAAAATAAAAGATTTGTGGTCATTCTATTCATAATCTGGAAGACAAAATACATAGGAGATAATTTGTTCCAAAATTTGTATTTTCATTCATACAATGTTGCTACTATAAAACTATTAACCCCATTACAAACTAGAATGTACCCTACACTCCATACTATTCTATTCATTTGTGCTTGATTTACATAACAACTCTTACATGAGCTGAATTTTTCCAACATAGACAACTTGAACCCAAAATTCGAACCCCCTATAATTGGCCTTCGATTCCCATTTATTGCAACATGGGAGCAACAAGCCTCAGGCCAAATTACAATTTTAGCCACATTTTCATTTGACATTCAATTTCACTTCAATTTCAAAACTCCCTAGATGGTTACATTTACACCCTATGGAAAAGGGAAAATCACAAAAGACAAAAAACCTTTTCAAAGTTGAAGATTTACTCGCCTTCCAAAAGACATCATTTTTCATAGTAGCAGCACTCAAAACCACTTGTCCCCATTAACCGAAGTTCTCCTTGTCAACACCTAAGAAAAAAAATAACATGTTCATTAAAGAAGATTTACCCACCATCCAAAAGGCATTCCTCACCATTGCAATGGCGTCCAACACCTCTCCTTCACATCGGTCATCAAAAACAAAAACACTAACCTAGGGCACTACCTTTGCAATGGTTCATCATCTTTAGAATTAGAGTGTGCATGTCCCCCTAGTATTTTTGTTAAGATCAACGAGCTTATCTCGCCATCAGATTCTCGCAAACCTGCAGTTGCAAGAAGGTACTATGCATATTCTAGATCCTGATTGGCCTCATCTTCCATAGAAATTTTAGGTTCCTCCATATAAGAATCATAAGCTTGTGGTCCTTATCCTTCTTCCTTTTCTTCTTGGAATGACCAACCTCTTCTTCAGAATCCTTCATTTTTGCACCATGTTCTTTCTGTTGGAAACCAAGATCAAATTTGTAAACTAAAAAGACCTTCCAGAGAAGAGAAAATTAGAAAAAGCAGAGATTTGCAAGATGTGCAAATAATTATTATTCAAGAATTTAATAATTACATGATAAAGATTTGATTTATAAAAGAAAAGATGCATAACCCTAATCTTATCTTGAGCAACAAGATAGCTCAACAAGATAAGGATGACAACTAATTAACCTAGGAATTAAATAATTACCTGAGTAAACTTATGTAAAGTGTAATTAAATATTAATTACACCAACACACCCCCATAAGTGCAACTTAGGGAGAAGCAAATTATTATGCAAAGATGAGTCCCGGAAACAAGGCCAAATCAGGTACTCATTTTTAAATGCAATGATGAGGTAGAGAAGGAAAACCCAATGGGACAAAACCCCCCTACAATGAGATGACTGCTGCAAGAAGCACTGGAAGAACACTATGGAGTAACATTGGAACCGCAATTCGACAAGCAAGGAAAGATACTTTTGTCTACAATTGAAACCAAAACTGGAATCATGATAATGTGACAGAAGACCCGATGCCATAGAATACTCGAAAACTCACAAACTGGAACAACCCTGAATCTGTGAAGCAACAGTAGATGAAATGATGACAAAATTTGGAAACCGTGTATCTCGATGCCGATGCCAAACTATGACTGAAACTCTTCCATGGGAAGGAGTACCAAAAATATACTCTGGAACATTAACCATAAAAACATGGCCCTCAAACTGAGAAGAATTTGAACCAATGAGGATCAAGAAACATAATCTCTCAACTGAAGTGTAAATTGATGAATCTAATATGTGTCAAGCAATAGCAAAAATGTGGCGAAAAGAAACTAGGAAACCAAATAACCTATGCAAGCTATCATCAAATCAAAATGGATATGGAGATCAAAGTGCATGCACACTATAATCAGATTATTATGCAAGAAACCCCCCTAATGGAACTTTATCTCAATTCATTTATTACAATAATCCAACAATTGTAAAAGGAGAGAATCCAAAAAGTGCATAAACAGAAAATAAGATGATGTGGTACTGAAATGAAGTACAAATATTCAATTTTCACCTTTCCAACTACCAAAATTTCCAAGTAATCTCCAAAACACCCATTGGGACAAATATGGAATAACTAAAAACTTGGGATAGATACAGAAAAAAGTGCATCAACATCAAGATAGAGCTCCTCAATGCCTTTCCAATGCCTCAAAGAAGACGAAAATCAGAGATCGTGGCAAAAAGTTATGAGCTCAGAAGTCCAAAATAAACATTTGAATTCAAACAGAAAAAATAGAAGATAAATAGAAAAATACTATAAAATAAACTACACCACTCGAAAGTGCTCGGAATCAGATTTCCAACGATATCTCGTTTGCCCGATTTCGATACCGTATGCCCAAGTTATGACCAAAAGAAAAAAAAACTGCTCCTTTAGGAAAAATCAGGGGTAGGACGGGCAAAGAGGGGCCATATGACCGATGATGTCATGCTAACGTAAGAACTTCACTAGAAAAAATTTGACAGCCATCTAGCCATCAGGGCAAAAAATGCCCCACCTTGCCAAAAAAAAAAATTTCGGTCACCTGAATATTCTGGAAACCCGCCAGAATATTCTGCAAGTTTGCCAATATATGCTACGGTCGATGAAAGGGATATTCGCCTAGAATTTTTTGTATCTGGCAGGGGATGAGTGGAGAGCCCCCAATTGTCCATGTGACCGGGGTGGCTTCTGGAGGATCCCTTAGGGGCTGCGTAGGGCCGGCGGTGGACCGGCAGTGGAGGCCGGTGGCGGTGGCGGTGGCGCTGCAGTGGCCGCTAGGTGGCGAGATTGCTATGAACTAGAGGCATTGGTGTAGAAAATGAGAAGGCACATTTTTTAAAAAAAATTTCAATTTTTGTGCATCGAAAGGAGTGTTGGGGAGGCCGTACGACCCCCAGGAAATTTTTTTTTCCTTCCAGACCAACTGCTTAGAAATCGATGAAACAGAGGGCGTTCTTAGGGTTTTTGGCCGCTGTGAATGTGATGGTGAGCTCCGTTTGTGCCCAAACTGCTCCGAGAAATAGGCTACCCCTAGAACTTGCAAAAATTATCCTAGCTTGAAACCCTCATAGATCTGGCAAATGATGGCCAAAATCTGCGAAATAAAAGTCAATCCTGACTTTTTCCAGCACTCTGAATCCAATGGTGAAGCCCGATCTGATCCAAAACGCCTCATGAATAAACTCAAGACATGATACCCTCGAGGAATCTTGAATGAACCTTTCAATGATTTTCTCAAAAATTTGAGAAAGGGCTGCAAATCAAGGCTCTGATACCATGTTAGAAACTAAGATCAGATTTGCAAACTGAAAAGACCTTCCACGGAAGAGAAAATAGAAAAAGCAGAGATTTGCAAGAACATGTGCAAATAATTATTATTCGAGAATTTAATAATTACATGATAAATATTTTCTTTATAAAAGCAAAGATGCATAACCCTAATCTTATCTTGAGCAACAAGATAGCTCAACAAGATAAGGATGACAACTAATTAACCTAGGAATTAGATAATTACCTAAGTAAACTTATGTAAAGTGTAATTAAATATTAATTACACCAACACTTTCAAGGACACAACACCAGGCTTATTTTGATCAGGAACAAAAATCCCACTTCTTAGGTGGTAAGTGTTCATGGCCTCACACTCCAAATACCTATCATGAGTTCTCTCCTCAACCTTTGGATTTTTCAAGAGCTCTTGGTGTATCTTGCTTAGTTTAAGGTGTATCATCCTGGGATTTAAGTGTCTAGATCCTTTTGGATCTCCTTACTAGTTGAGTTGACTCACTAGGCTTAAGCTCACTCATTCTTACAAAATAATAGGGCTAAGGCCTACAATTTTTCAATTATAGAGAGACCTCACCAACTTGCAAAACAAAGATTCTTCAAGATAACATGCATTTCCTATTAACTTATTGAAGTTCTGCAAATAACCAAACCCCTGCAAACCCTTGATACCTAAAACCTATAGAGCCCCAACAATTACCAAGACCAACAAAGTGATGCACAGTTGACACACAGAAATTTGAAAATCAACTTACCTGGGAGAACTATCCTAATAGCCTTGCAACTGCTTTCCAAAGCTCTTCACACCTTCTTAGACTCAAGAGTAATTTCTTGACTTCTAATGATTGCAATTGTGAAATAAACTGGCTAACAACCCCCATTATATTGAACAATTAGAGTGTGCCCACCATTAATGTTCAAAGAAAGCTTGCATGAGCGAGCTGACAATTATCTACTTGATTTTAAATCTTAGTCGTTGATCATGCAATGAGATAAATTAGTAGATAATATGAATCAATGCAATTAATTTTGAGAAGGATGACTACATACACCTAGTGCCTTTGTCCAATAAAAAGAACCATGTGGATAAGCATCCAACCTATCTGCACACTCCATCCTCCACTTAGCACTGAAAAGAACCTATTTTGTCAAGCTTTCTTGCACACCCATGAGAGTTAACCCACTTGCAACTTACATCAATGAGGAGATGGGGAAAGGCTTGATTAGATCTCTCATCTTGAACATGAGTGTTCCTTATTGCAAGAACACTTGTTAGGGCACATAATTCTATGACATGATTGACGGCTAGGATTAAAAGATATTCCCCACATTTAGAACATGTGCAATAAAACCCTTTTAGTGGTGCACACTTTACTCCCTCATACCCCTATGGTGAAATATTTTATTAACATTTTCCCTTTACTAATGTTGATTCTACACCTTAGATTGCTCCATGTGGCGCTCACCTGCCTCCCCACAAAGAGATGGGAGGCGGATGTGGGTCTCACACAGGATGGTGGGGAGCAGTCAAGATTGACCCGCATCATCTGCCATCGACCACCAATCTCAATTGAATAGGGAATTTTCTTCCTTCACAATCTAGTGGGTCCCTCTAGCAAGGCTACACTTGTTGTCCACCTGAGCTGCCCCATGATATTATTTTGGGGAAAAATAAAATCAGAAGAGCTGGTGGGGAATGGTCGACATGAAGACACATCATTTAACAACCACCGTTGGTTCCTTCAAACTACTACCTATTGACTTATTCAAGGTTCTCAAGCCCACCAATGCAAAGGGCACGTGGTGATCAACCCACCAACCCACCAAATTATTTAAGTCAAAAATGGAACAAAGCAGGGGCACAAGGACAACAAGGATCTAACCTCGGTGATCCAACGATCCTTATAATGCTAAATATTTTCACGTGCAAAATGTTAGTTCTAAAAGGGGGCCACCACTAGGCGTATGAGAAATGGGAACATAAAGATTAAGGCCGAAACCTTTGGAAAATGATGGAAATACTAAACCCAAACTAAGGCCTTAACAAATATTTTCAAGAAAAATCAACCCATGTTACTATAAGCTGTTATTTTTTAATAAAGCAATAGGAAATGACTGGGACACTGGGACTCAAGGGTTGGTAATAAAATAGACTCAATGCCATAAGATGTGTCTTAAATGATGAGAAACCAATGATGAGGGGTTAACAATGAAATATAAAGTTAGTACCAAACATCATAATTAAGAGTTTTTAGAAAGCGTTTTAGCAATACAAACCCTAATGCATGACAATAAAAGAAACCCTAAGCCCCAAGACATGAGACAAATCAAATTTTGTAGAATTTTGAGATGGAATTGTTGTCAAACAGATGCACCCAAATGCTTGAATGATTAAATTCAGCAATTTGTTGAAACATGGGAACTATCTTCAGGTTGTGGGTATTCCTATGGTGAAGATAGACCTCCAGATTCTAGGTTGGTTCCCATATGATGGTCAATTTGATACTTGAATAATTTGTTCTAAGAAAAGGGTAAGAGGGATTGAACTGAAAACATGAACCAAAAATGAAAACTTCGGTGATGCACCTAATTAGAAAAACTAAACTACAATTTGACTCACAAAATGATTACTTAGTACTTTAATTTGCACAACCTGATTTGATAGTCTAGTCACTTGAATGTTTTAAACAAAGGCTTTGATTCAATACAATTTTGAGGGAAAACATTGTTTTCACAACTAAACCGATTAATCAATTACATGCACAATGTATAACCAGTGAATTTAAACTAAACTACATACAAATATTTATGAAGGAGACAGAAAAATTAAAGGTTTCAAAACTAAAAAACACAATAATTCTTTGATCAAATCCTACACAATAATGATGCCTGAAATCTAGAAGGCAAAGGGTATGTGCAGGATCATGATGGGCCAAAAAGTGGCAATATGATGGGTATGTGGTTGATGACTATTTTCTTACCCAAAATTGATGAAACAAAAAGGGTTTTTAAAGGAGATTCTCAGCTTTCCACCCATATAAATTATGCTTTATTTTAAATTTAATAAGTAATTATTATTCATTTTCTATTCAAATTATGACTAAAGTCTCGATTGATAGGTTGATTGAAAAACATCTATAGATTTCAAATGGTATCACATTTTTTGAATCCAAAAAATGTGTCACATTCTATGCTTCACATACTATAGGATTAAAAAAAAGAAAAAATGAATTTCATGACGTTTTGACCAAGTTAAGGTGGTAGACATACAATTTTTTATATTTTTTAAAAGTTGTAATAAAAAATCATAATTAATTATTTACTTGGAAAAAAATTACAAATAAATATGCATCACATCGAGGCATGAGTCC
This sequence comes from Sequoia sempervirens, assembly GCA_007258455.2. Lineage (NCBI taxonomy): Eukaryota > Viridiplantae > Streptophyta > Pinopsida > Cupressales > Cupressaceae > Sequoia > Sequoia sempervirens. The sequence goes on from VDFB02379711.1 coordinate 246,856,638, forward strand.
TCTACTTATATATAAAATCTTATTAAAAATATTATCATTTTATTGTGGTTAGGGTGGTCAAACATATACCTACTTATTTTTTCCCGAAATTTAAGTACCTGCATTGAAATTTCAATTTTTCACCAAATAGATTTTTTCTTTTTAAACAAACCTAGTATTTTAGAAACTACATTCAATTTTCTACAGATTCTATTCTTACATATTTTTAAATAATATAAATAACTTATTCAATTTTTTACGTCAAGTTGCCTAACTCTTATTTTTCTGAATTTTTTGCCACTTAAGGGCCTATTTTTTCCATGATGATCCTACACATACCCCAAAACTTGAAAATGCTAGAAATCAAAGCAATCTTCTGCTAAATAACACAATTTGAACTTGTAAACTTGCTGTTGTATTAATCTGAAAATGAAGCTGAGTTACATGATAATTCACTTTGCAAAATGCAAAGGTTGAAAAACAAGAACTAGAGGAAAAAGATAATCTTTTTCCAATATATACAATGAGAGGAAACTCCAAAGTGCATGAAAGTGAAACTAAAATTCAATTTCAGTGTAAAAAATGATAACTCCAAAGCAAATCCCAAGCAAAAATAAAAATCTCTAAAAGAAGAGCTCAAACTCATGCAAAAATGAGTGAACTCAGGTTCAAACTCGCAGTCACAAGGTGTACAACTGAAAAGCAACTCGAACTGGCTCCAAAATGCATGAAAATAGTATTGAAAGTGAACTAAAGTTGAAAGATATCACCAAAATATCTTCTCACAAGCAAAAGCAAAAAACCTTGAAAAATGAGCCAGCAACTGAAGTGAACTAAATCCCATGTGCTGCAAACTCCAACTCATGTCATGCATGATCAAAATATCTTGTAAATTGATGTGAAACTGAGACAAAGTGCAAATAATCTCCATATTTTGCATGAATTCATTCTTTAGACTGATATCAATCTTCAGTTGGCTTTCACTTACATCCTTAACATGGATTCAAAAAGGAAATCATTTGATTAAATATTAAAAATAATCATTTAATGATTATTTTAATATTTAATATCTATTAAATCCATCCATATTCAGTATATGTTAAATATTAAAGTAATAGTTAATATTTCCTTTAATATTTAATCACATTGAACCTTAACTCCATGTAAAGGATGAAATAAAAAGAGTAAACCTTCTTACCGAAATTGGTGATAACTTCTAAGTCATGGGAAAAGGAATCATTAGGTCGATGACTTATCAAGACCACAATGGTATTATTTGAAATGATTTTTATTTTAAAAGACAAGTCAAAAATCCCTAAAAGCATGATTAGGGATTCGAGTCAAAACACTTGAAACCTAACAGTTCATTACTTCAGACTTTTCTTTCATCTGCTGTGTCGCCATGGTGCTGGGGTTTGGAGATCGACCTGCACATTTCCTGGATGTTTTCTGAGATGATTTTTGATGATTTCCACAGAGAAACATGTGGAAAGATTTTCCTAATGCAAATATGACATTCCTCTTTCGTCAATAGCATTTTTTTTAACCTATATAGCCACAGGTTTGGCATAATCTTTGATATATTTCATTCATTTACTCCTTTTTCCTTGGGACACCATGAATTATTTATCCTTCTGGAGTTCATTCATGTAGAAAACATGCAAAATCTTCCTAGTAAGTTTGTCTTTGTGCTTCTTATGTTTGATTGGTAACAAAAACTTTCCCTTTCTGCATAATCTTTATACATTCGACCTATTTTTCTTTACTAAAATACATGATGAAAGGCTCCTTGCTGTCGGCCATTTTTGGTTTTGTCCTTTGTATTTTGAATGTATTTCATGAGATAACAACTTTAAGAGGCATTCTAATAATGTCTTGCTTTGTCTATGCTGAAAGTCATGGCTTCTAACATTATATGTTGCTCTATCTTGGCATTGCTTTGATAAATGGTGTAAGACTTTGCATTGTAGAATCTGTATTATGCACATACCACTCCATCTTGAAGTTAGAGTTGTATATTTGTGCATTTGGGTATTCATTCTTTGAGGGTTTTCTTTCCTTGTAAACACTTGGGTTTCAAAACCTCATTTGCCTTTGTAGATGGCACCCTTGATATATTTTGCATAGTAGATGATCATCTTTTACTGCTCTGATAAATGCTCATTATTATGATTATGCTACAATTAAAACTGTACATTTCTCTCATAATTGTATTTTTGTTGTTTTGTGTTGTTCTATAATTTTGTCCTTATTTCCATGCATTGAAATTTCCATAAAACAGTGTAATAAAGAACTCATCCTCATGCATTGATGACTCACATGCATAGTCATGCAGAGTGACTACCATCAAGCATATTACCCCGACTGTCCCCCTTGATCTGGCTTATGGTATTGTCATAGTGATTTATGTATTAAATATTTATGTGACTGAAGTAAATTATTGCATCTTTCACCATCAGAAAAAGAGAAACAAATATGTTTCCTCAATCATACTAGATCACTTCCTTGGTTCAAATACATTATAGCTGATGGAACTTCAAATTTTTACTATTTGTGTTCCATTCCTGCACTGCCTTAGGTTACTGGTCTTCCATGGTGTCAAAAATTTTCCTTGGGTTGGGATTTTAGTTTTATTGTCATATAAAACCCTTGTGTTTACTTTACACCTTGGTGGGGATCTTTTTCACTATTACCTTTTTGAAGGGTTTTAAAACATGTGTCTTGTCATTTCGTCTAGGCTAGGTACCTTTGGTCTTAATACTTTAATTCCTCCATGGGGTTTTATTTTCCTAAGTCTTGGTTGGCCATGTGTTTCATCATTTAAAAACAACTTATGTCGTTGTTTACCATCCACCTAGTGATTCCCCCTTGTCCTTTAAATAAATGTTTTTATTTTGTAGAGGGATAAAATTTTGTGATCGTTGATCAACTGTCGTTTGATCTCAGTCGCTCCCCGCCATCCCGCGATGACCCCACCACACTACTTTGATTGATTGCGATATCACAGGCAGGTGACATGTGTCCTATCTGGTGAGGCTGAAGGGGATAATGTTTGAGTGACCGTCGATCAAATATTGTGAGATCTCAACGGTTGCCTGACATCGTGTGATAAAAAATTGCAAGGTTTTTATTGATCACGATATCACAAACGAGCACCACATGTCTCATCTTCTAAGGGAATAAGGAAAGAACCTTGGTAAATCAATCCGGTCTTAATACATTAGATGATGGACTACTAAATTTTTCTTAAGATGCACATGTTTTAAATCAACGGGTATGTTATAATCTTGACAAGAAAGTTGCTTGATGGTTAATGATAAGGCTGGAGACTATGTTGAATGAACGAGATCACCGATGCTCAAGATCTATGGTTGCCCGTCATTGTGTGATCATAAGTTGCAAGGTCTTTACTAATTGCTATATTGTGGGTGATCGCCACATGGATTTCCTTGGCAGCATATGGTATGGTGGGCCCATTTTTTGCCATGTTGGTGATTGTGTCAGCTTATTTTGAATACGGTCGTTCGATGATTTGATCTAACTGAAGGATCGATGGCTAGAATTCAAATCTGCATCAATTATGGTTGGAGTCGTTCGTACAGCGTGCGAGTGAGATTTAATGGCAGATGAGACACTTGTTGGCATGATTTGATCGAAATAAAATCAATTCTCCTAATTTATTTGTATCACAAAGCATTCAAGTATTTTGCGGAGTAGTCTCAGAGCCGAAAGCAAATTGCGAGTCTTTGCAGCCATAATTTGGGATTTTTGCAAGCATAAAGCCGCGAGTCAATTTCTATGTTTCCTAGTTACTATGCACTTGAATTTGGGAAATGATTTGTTGTACTTATCATAGGGCTTGTTGATAAATGTTAGGGCTATAGTTTATTTAAATTGTGAGAAATTGTAGTGTGTTGTGTAATTTCATATCCCTAGTTAGTCCTAGCTATTTGAAGTGTGAAGTTATAAAGGAGGCCCTAGTTTGTCCAAAATGGCACTGCCAAAGAAACATTCTGGACAAATTGACTATTTAAGAAGAAACATGTACGATGATTTCCTCAATCAATTGCCCTTGTCAACGAATGATAGAAAAAAGGGATTGGTTCTAATGCGAGGGAAAATCCTGGGGTAAGGGTTAGTATATAATTTCTCCAACATAGTTGATGCTAGGGTTCCTCTCACAGGATTGGAAATGTTCAGATTGTGGTATGGATAGAGGAATTTACCTCACCCATTTTCAAATGGTTGGATGTATGATTTGGGGAAGCTGGTGGTGCCAAATGTGTTCCCTGATATAGAATTGCTTAGAGTAGTGGCTGCAAGATATGACCCTATCACACGAGTAATTAGGGATAATGATGGAGGGGTCTTGTTAAGCATTAATAGAGATGAGGTTCAACAGGTTTTTGATTTGGGTGAATCGAATGAATATTTGGTTCCTATTGATCTTGAGGAAATGAAGTAGGAATATGCAAAGTTGAAGACTCTTTTCAGAGCTAAGTTTCTTCCACCTTATCTGGCTAGGGCGAGAGGTTCGATATTTCACATCAGCCCCAGTGACCAAGAACCTTTCAGATTAAACTATTTTACAAATCATTTCTTGGCCACTTTTTATTCATTATTCAAGATCTTAGGTGGTACGGTGATTTCCATTGCATACATGTTCATGGGGGTGCAAATACAACACCCTAACTTCTCTGTGACTTATGACTTTTCTCCTTTCTTGGCTGAGAAGATACATGAGGGGATGTTAAAGTTGCAGAAAAATGATACAGGAAGGAAATTATTTTGGTATTCTATGTTGATGTATATGGTCTTATGCAAGAATGCTGACTTTTTCTCTGAGAAGATGGAATTGAAGCAGTCGGTTGATGGAGAAAGATTACCAGTACAATTATGGACTGCAAATTTATCTTACAATAAGGAAAGCACCAGTTATGTGCAATTTGATAATTGATTATCTTCCAGATTGAGGGCTAGACTGATGGTAAGTGTACCCAAGATCCCTGAGGAATTGCATGATTTCCTCATACCAAAGGGGAGGAAGCCAGAACTAAAGGTCTGCAATAACTGGGGTGACATTATCCCATACCTAGTTAGCACTATTTTAAGAGTATATGGTTTTCAAGGAACCCCCATATACTGCCATACAATGTGCCATCAAGAGTGGGGTTTTCAGAAGTTATGTGGTAGATAGGTATCCATGAGGACAACCTCACTGGGAGGGGTAAGGTAACATTTTTCCTGAATTATATAGTAGTGTCTGATTTTTCCTTTTCGAAAGGAGGCTGGGTATTTTTTGGGAAATTCTTTGATGATTACCATTTGAGGTGTGGCCCAAAGTGGCAACATGATTCTGAGGGTTTCTTTGCCCTTTTTAGACAAAGAATAAAGGGTGGAAATTTGGTGCATGAGTTCAACTTTCCTAAGGACCTAATTAGAAATGAATTTGATATAAATAGGCAGGAATTGAACAAGGAGAAATGGATAGCTTATGATAAGCTATTAGATATTGTTCAGAAAATGGATCCAAAATATGATCCATTGTTGGAGTTCAATCCATACCATAAGAAAATTGATCTTCTTATGGAGAACTTCAAAGATATTATGGGCACCTTGAGAACCAAGAAGATAAAATTAGAACTGAGTCTGGGTGTACAAGAACAAGTTGCCAGACCAATTGAAACAAGGCCAACATATCAGCCTACAGGAAAAAGGCCCATTTATAGGAGGAAAAAGGATGACAACAGTGATGAGGAAGAAGTGGACAAAAAGGGGAAGCAAATTATGAAATTTCTTTCATAGCCAGGTCCAAAATTCAAAGTGCCTAGGGAAATTAAAATCATTGATTTAGAATCATCACCAGAAGATAGTCCCTCATCACCACCATCTGAGCCAAGCCCTAAGAGGCAAATAATTGATCAACCACAGGAGGATCTGATGGATGAAATTGTTGTTACTGATCATGACATGCAGGTTGGTATGCCTTCCCCTCATAGGCCAACTGAATTGGTTTTATCTGATTTGGATATGAAAGGAAAATGTATACAAGATGCAAGAATGGAGGCATGAAAGGAATTTCTAGATGACAATGCATTTGTAAAGACTCATGTATTCTTGCAATTGGTATGGAGGATGAAATTTGAAGAATATCAAGATAAATGTAAGAAAAGAAGAGAACTAAGACCTTACAGGTTTGACCAGGAGAATGATGAGGAAGTGAAAGCTGAATTAATGGAAGAATTCAAGAGCATCACTCCTGAGGAAAGTAGAAAATTGGTGAGTCAGGCTGGTGTAATGATTTTACTTGAATGGGACATGGCAGATGTAGTGTCCTTTAATTCTATTTTGAAGTCCAAGCATCCCTTGCAAGACTCTGAAGAAGAGGTCAAGGCAACACTGCAAGACTCTGCTTTCAGTGAAGAGTATGAAACCTTGGCAATTTGGGCATTGTCCCCACAAGGGAGAAAGCTAGATGTTTCTAATATCAACCCAAATTTAAGAGAAGGGCTAATAATAAAGAGAGCTTCAGAGACCTCAACCACTGAGGCCACTAATTTGACTCTGAATGTGGCTAAATTGGCCCAAAAGACTTCTGAAAGGGAGGAGGCCAAAAAGAGGAGCCTAATGGAGAAGTATAACCTTTTGATTGAGGAATACAACAAGATGCAGTAGAAGAATGTTGAGTTGTAGAATGAGGTGGGAAGGCTGAGGTATAAACAAATTAGGGTGAAATGAAGTGCTTTGGGGATCAGTATGTTACCTTCCACATCAAGGCCAGTGCCTCCTGCTTCTCCAATTATTTCCACACTAGGGTCTCCCAGTCAGAATCCTTCTTTCACCCCTTCTTTAGAGGAAATTTATGAAGAAATAGAATGCTCTATGAATCCTACAAAGAAGCAAATCATGCACAAAATTAATGAATTATAGGCATCTTTGAAGGTAAGTGAGGAAGGATCTCTTTCAAAGAAAAAGGAGATTGTTACTGTTGTCTTGAGAGATTTAAATGAGAGGGTTGATAATAAATTTCCATCTGTACATTCTTTATATTCTTTATTATTATATGCAATAAAGAATATTGATAAGGATCGGGAGGTAGTGATACCATTGATTGAAAATTGGATCCTTAGGGCCAGTGATTTAGATGTGATGTATAAGGCCTCAAGGTTTTATATAAGTAAGAGGCCCCAATCATTAAAGCCTACTCAAGCATTAGTTAAATAACTACAAGGTTTTCAGACCATGCCAGATGATTTGAGTAGGAAGATCATGGAATTGGTGAAGAATTTTAATGATTGGGGTAACACATTGTTACCTGATATAATTGATGAGTAGGGGAAAGTCAAGTCACTCTAGCAATGGCAGTATCAAGCAAGTGAGGTCATCAACGATCAAATTAAATTAATTTGTGATGACTCAGATTATGATTTGTTGGTTAGTTCTATGGATAAAATCATTAGTACCAGCCCATTTTTGGAATCTTTTAAAAGAGATGTGAATCAGGTAGCAGTAAAATACACATCTTATAGTACCAAGGTGAATGAGGTGATTAATTTTCACTGGCCAACTGATGAAGAATACCATAAATGGGTAACTAAATATTTAACTGAGGAAAAGTAAAAGGAATGAGCTGCTAATAGGTGGTAAATCAGATGTTGTAATTACAACGGTCTCCAATTTTTCTTTGGTGGCGGTCTTGGTGCAAGATTCTTATGGTTTTTGTTGCTCCATCAACTTTTCTCAATGGGCACAATGGAAAATAATATTCTCTAGAGTGATTGCTGTTGTAACAATTTTTGGAATATCATTAGGTGCTCCAATTGGCTGGTGACATGTGTATATTCTGGCCTGATGCTTGTTTGCTCCTTCATTTTCTATAAGAAGGATTTCAAGGCCAAAAGTATGGGTTAGCAAGTTAGATAATTTTTGGGTCAAGTTTAGCTGAAGTTACAGAGCAAATTGTAAAGTTCGATGGTTTTTAGAGAAAATGTAATTTAGGTTTTGAGTCATTCTGTAATAGGTTTTGAATTCATGGGGATTTAATGTTGTATGACAGTACTAGCATTCAAGTTGAAATGATAAATTCAAACTCATGTCTCTCCACTGTATATGCATATCTGAATTATGAATAAGATGACTAAGGGTTGTTTTATTCATCTCACTGTTGTGGTGTGTATGATCCTTATTTTAGCTTTAATTGAAGGAATTAATTAAAATTCTTGAATGGGATTATAGGCGGATATGTTTTTTATAAGGATTTGATAAGTAGTATTGAGTTAGAATACATATTGATGAGATTACAATGCAATGTCATCAAGGATTTCATATGTTATGTGTTAAATCTGTCATATACCCTTAGATGCTTATGAATTTGACCCCCCCAACGGATATATGGCACTGATCTAAGTTGTAATTTCTGGTATGATTCAGTATTTGTTTTCCATTTCCTAAAGCTTGCTACAAATTGCAAATCAATTACTATCTTATACTATGGATTGTGTTGTAGTTATCTCATGCTCCAGATAGTTGATATTATCGATTAACATCCAATTTTATTCAATATTATCCTATCGTGTTGAGCTGTTAAGTGAGATTATATGTTATTGTTAATGTTGTTTATAATAATGGTGCAAATGTTGTAAACACGTTAAGGGATCACCCTCTCGGGTCTTACAGAGCTTGAAGTGTAGGAGGATTTTTAAAGTCCTTATTAGTTGGTCCAGGTCCTTCGAGCTGCCCTTGATTGGAATTGGAAATTCCATAGGTATATTAGAAGACAAACTTGGTTACATTGTAAAACGAAACCAACAAAATGGCGACTCTACTTTGGAGCTAATTTTAATATTTCTTCTCAATGTGTCGGTTGTCCATTTTGCATAGAGTTTTCATAGTGTTTATGTGATTTGAAGGTTGAGCCTATAATTTTGTGTTAGGTTTTTCCACTTCTTCTATTTTCATAAGCGTTAAGAATTATGTTGTAAAGCACTTTTGTGTGTTGTTAGTACGAGGTTCCAAAGGTTTTTATTCTCCACCACGTGTCTTTAGGTATTTGGTATTCCCAAGAAATTGGGTGGCAACTTTGAAGTCTCTGCACCAGTGTGCATTTTATTTTGAAAGGTTTATTATAAGTGGAAAGAAATTTTGGACAAGTATGAAGAATGAAGAACACCAGGTCATTCATGAAGAATCATCCAGAATAGAAATTGGAAGGTGAACTTCCCAAAATGAAGAAGAAGAACTGGATAAAGAAACAACAAAAATTTAGTAATGCTACTCCTGCATCACAGAACCCTGTACACCAAGGTACAAGTAAGCTTTTACACCCTATCCCTGAAATTCTTGAAGAGGTATCTAGAAATTCAGAGTTAGACAGTTGTGGATTTTTTGATTCATTATTTAATACACCAGTTCAAGAAGATGTGACATGTCAGAATAAAGGGCTTGTTAGTGTCAAATATGCTGAAAAGAGAAGAGGCAGGAGTAGAAGTCAAAGCCATCATAGAGAATGGACCAATGATGTGCCTCCTCCTCTTATTGAAAATGATGTAAACCCTTTATTGTTTGAACATGTATTGGAAGAGGTCAATTTAATAGATCTAGATGATACATCAAGTTCTGATATGACTTTTCCTAACCTTGACGATATTTTTGGAGACATTAATTCCTTGAAGCGGGAAATCCATGAGCAAGCTGAGCTCATGATGAAAAGAGAAAAGGAAAGGGAAGAAGAGTTGAGGAATGCTGTGATTGAAACGGATACGTTGATGAGACATTTGGAAAAAATGAAGTTCCTGAACCAAGAAGAACCTAAACCAAGTGTTGAGGGTCCGGTTGTACAAAAGATTGTTAATAAGGAAACAAAGCCTATGTCTAAAGAAAACCCAGTAGGCCACATTGATGTCCAACCCAAACCTGCAGACCCAAAGCCCTCAAATCATGTTAAATCTCAACCGAGTAATACAAACCTTAAGCCTGTCTTGGATAAAGGAAAGAAAAAGGCTGAGAGGATTAAAATAAATGAGAAGGTGACTCCCCATTTCACTCAGAAAGATCTCTCACCACATATTTCATTTCAAACAGAGTTTTCCTTAGAAAAGGCTAGGAAGGAGAGTGAGGCTCTAACGGAAGAGTTGGAGAGAACAAAGATTGAGGCTACAAATGCATAAATGAAGAGGAAAATAAGTTTCCTAAAGATTTCAAACATCGATGAGGCTACACAAGCTGCAACCTCATCAAATCTCCAAGATGTTTTAAAGGACAATCCTAAAATTAGTCCAGACCCCACCATAAATAATTCTGGACTGAAGAATCATGCAACTAGGTTTGTAAATCCAAACCAGGATGGTTCTAGGGTACAAAATTTAGGGTCTGATGTTGATTCTTAGAAGAATGAAGGATTATTTCAATGACGACCTATACAGTTGGAAAGGTATAGGCCATTGTTCTTTGATGGTATTCCTAGTTATCCAAATTCCATCCCCGCTGACTTGAGAGAAAAGATGAATAATTTTGTTGGCAATAATGTTGTGACAACAGAGGAACACTTGAAAGCTTTTATGGATATGCTAAATGATTATGAGGTAGAACATGAAGATGTTCTAATCAAATTGTTTGTACAATCTTTGGTAGAAGATGCAAGGGATTGGTATAGAGGTCTACCTAATGCTAGTATTGGTTCATGGGATGAGTTTGAAAAGTGTTTCAAGGAGCAGTATGGTGATAAAACTAATGCTAGTTTCATGTTAAATGAATTTAATAACATCAAGAAGTCATTGAATGAGCCTATGATAGAGTTTAATTTAATATTTCAGAAAGCAATGTATAAGTTGTTTCAGGTTTTGAGGCTTGATGAAAATGTTTGTTTAACTACATATTTCAATGCTTTTGATGCTAAAATGGCATATCTCCTCAGAGATAAGGACCCTCAAACTATGAGGGATGCATTTAGGGTGGCTATAAATATTGAGAGTAATAGAAGAGCTTCTGGGAAGTATGGTAAGAGAGAACTTGCATTTTTAAAAAATGCTAAGAATAAGACTGAGAAGATTCCAGCTGCAAAGTGTAAGGATGATGAAAAGTGGGAAAAGGTTTATAATACTTTGAAAGACATAAAGAAAATTGTTGCCAAGCAAGAGAAGGGTATAGGGAATGAAAGGAAACCCTATAATAAAAATGATAAGCTGGCTAGATTGCAAAATTATCCTTATAATACAAATTGGAAAGATGGAAAACCAATCTTGCCTAGCCAGAAACCTAAAAATGATCAGCATACTCCAGACCCCTTGTAGAAACATTCAGTGAATCTAGTAGTAGATAGACCATGGAGTGAAGTGTGTGAACATCCACATGATCAAAATCATTGTGGTATTGCTCAATTGCTTGTTGCTGAGGAAGTTGAAGAGGATGTTGATGATCAAACATTAGAATATGAGCAGGATGATGTAGATGTTTGTATGGCTAGGTCATACATTAATGAGGCAAATGTTCCTCTGATGATGAAATATAGGAAGTTGATTTGGATAATCAGAGATAGAGAAGTGAGATGTATCGTCAATAGGTCTTTTCTAATGAGGAAGGTGATTTCGATCATAATGCTTGCAATATGGAGCAGGCTGAAGGTTCAACGTCCCTAAGGAGACCATCAGAAGAAGAGATTGCAAAATTGAATGAGGAAATGGCTACTCAAATGAGAAGTTCACTTCCACTGAGAAATAGAACTATGGGTGGTGAACAAGGTAAACCTGTTGGCCTGTTTATTAAAGAACAAAAGGACAAAAACAAAGGTATTAAGGTTGACAACAAAAAGGATGTTGCAAAAGCCAATTAGGTTAAGAATGATAAGGTTTGGACAAAAAAGAATGAAACCCCAAAGCCTCAAGAAGATGTGACTTCATCACTGGTGAAGACCAAGGTGATTACAAAGTTAGTTGAGCCTACTGCAGAGGATAAGAAGCAAAAGAAGCTAGGAGGAAGTAATCAACTCGAGGAAAGGGAAAATGATGAAGGTATGATGTCTAATCTGCCTAAATATACACATCTAGATATGTTTCATGTGCTTTCTCAGGTTAAAGTAACCGTACCTCTACTGGAAATGATGAGAATAAATGAACACAAAGAGAAGACAATAGCCTTGATCACAGATGTTACTGGTAATAAGACTAAACAAGGAAGTGGTAAAGAAGTGAAGGATAAAGAGAAAGAAAAGGAAGTGAAGGGAATTGTGTCACAAATTCCTCCTGTATATTTAGGAAATTCTATTAACATGTGCCTTGAAAATATAACCCCTTTTTTCTTAAGTGTGGATATAAATGGGAAAACTTTAAGGAACTGTATGATAGAATCAAGGGCATCAAATAATGTTATGCCAGTCAAAATAATGGAGGCAATGGGCTTGGCAGTAGATACTGCTCAAGGTAAATGTTATGCTATGGATTCAAGAGAAGTGCCAGTGATTGGAACTATCAGAGCATTGCCTTATAAATTGACTCAGTACCCTGACAAGGATTTAGTCATGACTATATTAGTTGTAGATATCCCACCTCATTTTGGAATGCTTTTGTCAAGAAAATGGAGTGCATCAATGGGGGGTAACATGCAATTTTATTTGTCATTTGCTACTTTCTCCATTGATGGTAAGGATGTCAAAATTGAAAGAGAATCCAAAGTACCTCATATGATTGAGCATGGCCCGATTAAGACTATGACATGTTTTATTGATAGTGGTATAAATGAATTCAGAGTTGAGGAATTTCCTAGCAATTGTGATAAGCCTACTGCATTGATTGATACAGAAATAAAACAATTGTCAGAATTTGATGACTTGTGGACTATGTATTTTGACGGTGCAAATTCAAAGGAAGGCTCTGGTGCAGGTGTTTTGCTGTGATCACCAAGTGGAAAGACATTCAAGTTCTCTTTTACTCTATTATTTGAATGCACAAATAATGTGGCAGAGTATGAAGCCTTGTTATTGGGATTGAGATTGGCTGAAAAACATGGGATCAAGAAGCTCAAGGAAATTGGGGATTCTGAGCTTGTGGTTTCCCAAGTTAGATCCAAATATGTGTCAAAGAACAAGAGGTTGAAATAGTATAGGAATGTTGTTTGGGATGAATTGGAAAGCTTTGATGCATTTGGCATAGGATGGATGGAAAGAGGTCAAAATAAAGTGGCAGATTTATTAGCCAATATTACAGTAAAACCAGATGATATGACTTATGCTAGAATTTCAAAGGTTGAGGTGCAAATCAGGCCATCTATTCCTGATAACATAAAAAATTGGCAAGTTTTTGATAATGATGATGATATATTAAGATTTTTGAATTGTGTGGGTGAATATGAAAATCAAGAAATTGAATTTGGAGCTTTTGTTGAAAATGTTGATGGTAAGGATACTATATTGGGAAATGAGGTCATTTAGTTAAAGACAAACACAATTCCCAAGGGTCTAGTTATACTAGAAAGAGTGTTTGATAATCAAGATAAGACAAAGGCTAATCACACTGTTTCCCATCCTAATGACTTGGAAGAGATAAATCTTGGAACAGAAGCATCCCCAATGAAGGTGTATATTGGAAAGAAAATGTCACCAAAAGTGAGAAGGATGCTAATTGACTTATTAAGGAAGTTTAGGCATGTGTTTGCATGGTCCTATGATGATCTTACGACATACAAAGAGGATCTTTTCCAACATGAGATTCCTTTGCGTGATGACGCCAAGCCATTCAGACAAAAGCAAAGGCCTATTAATCCCACTTTAACCCCCAAAATGCAAGAAGAATGAATGAAATTAAGGGATGCGAGAATCGTCAAGACAATCAGACATTCATCCTAGGTATAAAACTTGGTACCAGTAAGGAAGAAAAATGGAGACATTAGGTTGTATAGATTTCAGAAATTTGAATGTGTCTTCATTAAAAGACAATTATCCATTACCCAATATGGAAGCCATGTTGCAAAGGGTGACAGGATGTGAATTGATGTCTATGATGGATGGTTTCTCTGGTTACAACTAGCTCATGGTCAAAGAATCTGAGCAGTTTAAGACGGATTTCACTACACCATGGGGGACATATGTTTATGTAAGAATGCCATTTGGTCTAAAAAATGCAGGGGCTACTTTTTAGAGAGCCATGGATGTGGCATTCTCATATTTCATTAACTTGTTTTTGGTGATCTACCAAGATGACTTGACAACATATTCTAAAAAGGAAGAGGATCATTATGAGCATCTAGAGAAGATATTCATTAGAGCTTTGGAGTATGGTATTTCTTTGAACCCAAAGAAATGTGTGTTTGGAGTACTAGAGGGAAAATTATTGGGACATATTGTTTCCAAGGATGGAGTAAAATTGATCCAAAAAGGGTAATTGCAATAGATAAAGTTCCACAACCCCAAAATGTCAAAGGAATACAATCTTTCTTTGGAAAAATAAACTTTTTAAGGAGATTTGTGACAAATTTTGCTGAGATAGTTCTCCCTATTTATTAAATGATCAAGAAAGGAGCCAAGGTTGAATAGGATGAGGAGTCTATGCAAGCTTTCCAGGTCATTAAGCAAGCAATAAAGGAGGCTCCTATGTTAAGAACCCCTGATTTTTCCAAACCTTTACATATTTTTTTCATTTGCTTCTTTCCACACGATTGCAACTGTGTTGTTACAAAAGAATCTAGAAGGTTTTGAATAGCCTATAGCCTTTTTCAGCAAATCTTTACTTGTTGCAAAACTTAAGTATGATATAAATGAAAAACAAGTGTATGCACTGGTAAAAGCAGTGAAGGCTTTTAGGCTTATTTGATGGGAGCTACTGTAATTGCCTATGTGTCTAGTGTTGTTGTTAAGGACATCTTCACACAACAAAAAGTGTCAGGAAGAAGGTGTAGGTGGATAAATAGGATCCAGGAATTCAATATTGAGGTTCAGATTACTAAACTAGTAAGAGGACAAGGACTGGCCAAGCTTATGGCCCAAAGTAATCTAGAAGCAAATCAAAGAAATTCACTAGAAGAGGAAAATAGATCACTCATATGTGATATGGAGCATTCTAAATGGTATAAAGATGTGATATATTATTTGCAAAGAATGAAATGTCCTAGCAATTTGAGTGAAAATGATAAAAGGACATTGAAGTTACATGCTATCAACTATGTTATCATAGCTGGAAAGCTCTGGTGGAGAAATGGAGAAGGTGTCATGTTGAAGTGTGTTGACCAAGATCAAGCACAAGAACTTTTGAGTGAGATAAATGGTGGAGTTTGTGGAGGGCATTATATGGCTAAAACAACTGCACATAAGATAATGAGGGATGGATTTTGGTGGCCTATAGTTTTTAAGGATGCACACCAACTAGTGAAGACATGTGATGCTTGTCAACCTTTCTCTGGTAAGTTAAAGTTTTATGGTAATTTACCTTTAAAAATAGTTATAGTACAAGCTCCATTCCAACAATGGGGTATTGATTATGTAGGGGAGATAACATGTAAATATAGTGGAGGTCACTCATGGATATTGGTGGCCACTGACTATTTCACCAAGTGGTTGGAAGCAATTCCAACAAAGAAATCCAATAGTAAAGTGGTAATTGACTTCCTGGTGAGCAACACATTGACTAGATTTGGATGTCTAGAAAGGATTGTGTCAAACAATGCAATGTGTTTCAGATCTGAGGAATACATAGAATTTTGTGAGAAGCATGGCATCCAAATTTCTTATTCATCACCATACCATCCACAGGGAAATGGAAAAGCAGAATCAAGCAATAAAAGCTTGATGAAGATCATTAAAAGAATCCTTGATCAGAATAAAAGGGCTTGGGATTCTAAGCTGAGATTAGCAATCTAGGTAGATAGGGTAACTCTGAAGAAGGCAATAGGTTGTGCCCCATTTGACTTGGTTTATGGGATAAATGCCAGGTTGCCTCAAAATAACTTAATGGAAATGTATAATTTTGTCTAGATGTATGATAATGAAATTGATGATGAGATGAAATTAAGAGTG
Source organism: Sequoia sempervirens (assembly GCA_007258455.2). Taxonomy (NCBI): domain Eukaryota; kingdom Viridiplantae; phylum Streptophyta; class Pinopsida; order Cupressales; family Cupressaceae; genus Sequoia; species Sequoia sempervirens. Next base: position 246,872,614 of record VDFB02379711.1, read on the forward strand.
GAAGCTCTTATAGAATTAGATGAAAATAGGAGGGAGGCTCAAAAGAGAAATGCAAAATTGCAGTTGCAAATAAAGAACTTGCATGACAAAAGGGAAACTACAAGGAATTTCAAAGATGGAGATTTGGTTTTAATGTGGAATGCCAAATTAGAGGATAAAGAGAAACATAGGAAATTTGATGCAATTTGGTTGGGTCCATTTTTGATAAATGGTAAGTGGGATGAAGATTCGTACTTCCTCCAAAATATGATAGGGGATATTCTTGAACTACCAGTTCATGGACAGTTCTTGAAGTTATACTTCAATTGAAGTCTTCTTTTCCATGAACAGTAGTTTAGGTTTGTATATTTTGTATATATTTTGTACATAGTTTGGGTTGTTTGGTCTGAACAATCTCTTTTTGGTCATCTTTGCATCTTGTTCTGGTCTACCTGAGATTCTAAATTCTCGCTTCATTCTAGTGGAATGAACGTCCCCAACTGGAGCCACTGATGGAACTTCAAATTTTTTCTCTTTGTGTTCCATTCCTGCCCTACTTTAGGTTACTGGTCTTCCATTGTGTCAGAAATTTTCCTTGTGTTGGGGTTTTAGTTTTATTGTCATATAAAACCCTTTTATTTATTTTATGCTTTGGTGGGGATATTTTTTCGCTGTTACCTTTTTGAAGGGTTTTAAAACGAATTATGTCCTGTCATTTCGTCTAGGTTGGGTCCCTTTGGTCTTAATACTTTAATTCCTCCGTGGAGTTTTATTTTCCTAAGTCTTGGTTGGCCCTGCATTTCATCATTTAAAACTACTTATTTCATTGTTTACCATCTGCCTAGTGATGTCCCCTTATCCTTTTAATAAAATTTTTATTTTGTAGAGGGATAAAATTTGCACGACCCTTGATCAATTGTTGTTTGATCTCAGCCGCTCCTCACCATCCCACGATGACCCCACCACACTGCTTTGGTTGATTGTGATATCACAGGAAGGCGACACATGTCCTATATGGTGAGGCTGAAGGGGATAATGTTTGAGTGACCATTGATCAAATATTGTCAGATCTAAACGGTTGCCTGCCATCGTGTGATCGAAAATTGCAATATTTTTATTGATCGCGATATCACGGGCGGGTGCAACATGTCTCATCTATCGAGGGAATAAGGAAAGCACCTTGGTAAATTAATCCGGTCTTAATACATTAGATGATAGACTACTAAAGTGTTTTTAAGATGCACATGTTTTAAATCAATGGGTATGTTATAATCTTGAAGGGAAAGCTGCTCGATGGTTAATGATAAGGCTAGCAACTATGTTGAAGGAACGAGATCATCGATGCTCAAGATCTATGGTTTCCCGCCATCGCGTCATCATAAGTTGCAAGTTCTTTATTGATTGCGATATTGCGGGTGACCACCACGTGGATTTCCTTGGCAGCATATGGTATGGTGGGCCCCTTTTATGCCATGTTGGAGATTGTGTCAGCTTATTTTGAAGACGGTTGTTTGATGATTTGATCTAATTGAACGATCGATGGCTAGAATTTAAATCTGCATCAAATATGGTTGGACCCGTTCATGCAATGCACGAGTGAGCTTTAATGGTAGATGAGACACTTGCTGGTATGATTTGATCAAAATAAAATAAATTCTCCTGGTTTATTTGTATCACAAAGCATTCAAGTATTTTGCAGAGCAGTCTCAGAGCCGAAAGCAAATTGTGAGTCTTTGCAGCCAGAATTTGGGATTTCTGCAAGCATAAAGCTGTGAGTCAATTTTTGTGTTTCCTGGTTACTATGCACTTGAATTTGGGAAAAGTTTTGTTGTACTTATCATAGGGCTTGTTGATAAACATTAAGGCTATAGTTTATTTAAATTGTGAGAAATTGTAGTGTGTTATTCTGTAATTTCATATCCCTAGTTAGTCCTAGATATTTGAAGTGTGAAGTTATAAAGAAGGCCCTAGTTTTTCAAAGATGGCACTGCCAAAGCAACATTATGGCCAAATTGACTATATTAGAAGAAACCTATATGATGATTTCCTAGATCAATTTCCCTTGTCAACAAATGATAGAAAGAAGGGATTGGTTCTGACGCTAGGGAAAATCTTAGAGGAAGGGTTAGTATATAATTGCTCCAACATAGCCAATGCTAGGGTTCCTCTCACAAGATTGGAAATGTTTAGATAGTGGTATGGACAAAGTAATTTTACTCACCCCTTTTCAAACGGTTGGATATATGATTTGGGGAAGCTAGTGGTGCCAAATGTGTTCCCTGATATAGACTTGCTTAGAGTAGTGGCCGCAAGATATGACCATGTCACATGAGTAATTAGGGATAATGATGGAGGGGTCTTCTTAAGCATTAATAGAGATGATGTTCAACAGGCTTTTGATTTAAATGAATCGAATGAATATTTGGTTCCTATTGATCTTGAAGAAATGAAGCAGGAATATGCAATGTTGAAGACTCTTTTCAGAGCTAAGTTGCTTCCACCTCATCTAGCTAGGGCAGGAGGTTCGAGATTTCACATCATCCCCAGTGACCAAGAACCTTTCAAATTAAATTGTTTTACAAATCATTTCTTGGCCACTTTTTATTCATTATGCCAGATCCTGGGTTTTAGTCCTAGTACGATGATGCCCATTGCATACATGTTCATGGGGGTGCAAATACAACACCCTAACTTCTCTTTGAATTATGACTTTTCCCCTTTCTTGGCTAAGAAGATACATGAGGGGCTATCACAGTTGCAGAAAAATGATATAGGAACGCAATTCTTTTGGTATTCTATGTTGATGTATATGTTCTTATGCAAAAATGCTAAATTTTTCTCTGAGAAGATGGAATTGAAGCAGTTGGTTGATGGAGAAAGATTGCCAGTACAATTATGGACTGCAGATTTAGCTTACAATAATGAAAGCACCGGTTATGTGCAATTTGATAATGTATTTGCTTCCAGATTGAGGGCTAGACTGATGGTAAGTGTACCCAGGATCCCTGAGGAATTGCATGATTTCCTCAGACCAAAGGGGAGGAAGCCAGAACTGAAGGTCTACCATAACTGGGGTGACATTATCCCATACCCAGTCAGCACTATTTTAAGAGTATATGGTTTTCAAGGAACCCCCCATATACCACCATACAATGTGCCATCAAGAGTGGGGTTTGTAGAAGTTATGTGGAAGATAGGTTGTATCCATGAGGACAACCTCACTAGGAAGGGTAAGGGAACATTTTTCCTGAATTATATAGTAGTGTCTAATTTTTCCTTTTCGAAAGGAGGCTGGGTGCATTTTGGGAAATTCTTTGATGATTACCATTTGAGGTGTGGCCCAAAGTGGCAACATGATCCTGAGGGTTTCTTTTCCCTTTTTAGACAAAGAATAAAGGCTAGAAAGTTTTTGCATGAATTCAACTTTCTTGAGGACTTGATTAGAAATGAATTTGAACTAAATAGGTAGGAATTGAACAATGAGAAATGGATAGCTTATGATAAGCTATTAGATATTGTGCACAAAATGGATCCAAAATATGATCCATTGTTGGAGTTCAGTCCACACCATAAGAAAATTGATTTTCTGATGGAGAACCTCAAAGAGATTATGGGCACCTTGAGAACCAAGAAGATAAACTTAGAATTGAGTCTGGGTGTACAAGAACAAGGTGCCAGACCAATTGAAACAAGGCCAACATATCAGCCTACAGGAAAAAGGCCCATTTACAGGAGGAAAAAGGATGACAACAGTGATGAGGAAGAAGTGGAAAAAAAGGGGAAGCAAATAATGAAATTTCCTTCACACCCAAGTCCAAAATTGAAAGCGCCTAGGGCACTTAAAATCATTGATTTAGAATCATCACCAGAAGATAGTCCCTCATCACCACCATTTGAGCCAAGCCCTAAGAGGAAAAGAATTGATCAACAACAGAACGATCTGATAGATGAAATTGTTGTTACTGATAATGACATGCAGGTTGGTATGCCTTCCCCTCCTAGACTAGCAGAATTGGTTTTATCCGATTTGGATATGAAAGGAAAATATGTACAAGATGCAAGAATGGAGGCATGCAAAGAATTTCTAGATAACAATGCATTTGTAAAGACTCCTGTATTCTTGCAATATGTATGGACGATGAAATTGAAGAATATCAAGATAAGTGTAAGAAATGAAGAGAACTAAGACCTAACAGGTTCGACCAGGAGAATGATGAGGAAGTGAAAGTTGAATTAATGGAAGAATTCAAGACCATCACTCCTTAAGAAGGTAGAAAACTGGTGAGTCAGGCTGGTGTAATGATTTTTCCTGAATGGGACATTGCAGATGTAGTGGCCTTTAATGGTATTTTGAAGTCCAAGCATCCCTTGCAAGACTCTAAAGAAGAGGTCAATGAAGCACTGCAAGACTCTTCTTTTAGCGAAGAGTACGAAACCTTGGAAATTTGGGCATTGGCCCCACAAGGGAGAAAGCCAATTTTTTTTTATATCAACCCAAATTTAAGAGGATGGCTAATAATAAATAGAGCTTCAGAGACCTCAACCACTGAGGCCACTAATTTGATTGTGAATGTGGCTAAATTGTCCCAAAAGACTACTGAAAGGGAGGAAGCTAAAAAGGGGAGCCTAATGGAGAAGTATAACCATTTGATTGAGGAATACAACAAGATGCAATAGAAGAATGTTGAGCTATAGACTGAGGTGGGAAGGTTAAGGTATAAATAGATTGGGGAGACATCAAGTGCTCTGGGGATCAGTATGTTACCTTCCACATCAAGGCTAGTGCCTCCTTCTCCAATTGTTTCCACACCAGGGTCTCCCAGTTAAAATCCTTCTTTCACCCCTTCTTTAGAGGAAATTGATGAAGAAATAGAATGCTTTGTGGATCCTACAAAGAAGTAGCTCATGCACAAAATTGATGAATTATAGGGATCTTTGAAGGTAAGTGAGGAAGAATCTCTTTCAAAGAAAAAGGAGATTGTTACTGCTGTCTTGAGACATTTAAATGAGAGGGTTGATAATAAATTTCTATCTGTACATTCTTTATATTCTTTATTATTAGATGCAATAAAGAATATTGATAGGGATCAGGAGGTAGTGATACAATTGATTGAAAATTGGATCCCTACGGCCAGTGATTTAGATGTGATGTATAAGGCCTTAAGGTTTGATATAAGTAATAGGACTCAATCATTAAAGCCTACTCAAGTATTAGTTAAAGCACTACAAGGTTTTCAAACCATACCAGATGATTTGAGTAGGAAGATCAGGGAATTGGTAAAGAATTTTAATGATTGGGGTAACACATTGTTACCTAATATAATTGATGAGTAGGGGAAAGTCAGGGCACTCAAGCAATGGCAGTATCAAGCAAGTGAGGTCATCAATGATCAAATTAAATTAATTTTTGATGACTTAGATTATGATTTGTTGGTAAGCGGTATGGATAAAATCATTAGTACTAGCTTGTTTTTGGAATCTTTTGAAAGAGATGTGAACCACGTAGCGATAAAATACACACCTTATAGTACCAAGGTGAATGAGGTGATTAATTCTGACTGGTTGACTAATGAAGAATACCAGAAATGGGTAACTAAATATTGAACTGAGGAAGAGTAAAAGGAATGAGCTACTAATGGGTGGTAAATCATATGTTACAGTTACAATGGTCTCCAATTTTGCTTCGGTGGTGGTCTTGGTGCAGGATTCTTATGGTTTTTGTTGTTCCATCAACTTTTCTCAATGGGCACGATGGAAAAGAATATTCTCCAGGGTGATTGCTATTGTAACGATTTTTGGAATATCACTAGGTGCTCCAATTGGCTGGTGACATGTGTACATTCTGGCCCGATGCTTGTTTTCTCCTTCATTTTCTATAAGAAGGATTTCAAGGCCAAAAGTATGGGTTAGCAAGTTAGATAAATTTTGGGTCGAGTCTAGCTAAAGTTGCAGAGCAAATTGTAAAGTTCGATGGTTTTTAGAGAAAATGTAATTTAGGTTTTGAGTCATTCTGTAACAGGTTTTGAATTCATGGGGATTTAATGTTGTATGATAGTACTAGCATTCAAGTTGAAATGATAAATTCAAACTCATGTCTCTCCACTGTATATGCATATCTGAATTATGAATAAGATGACTAAGGGTTGTTTCATTCATCTCACTATTGTGGTGTGTATGATCCTTATTTTAGCTTTAATTGAAGGAATTAATTAAAATTCTTGAATGGGATTATAGGCGAATATGTTTTGTATAAGGATTTGATAAGTAGTATTGAGTTAGAATACATATTGATGGGATTACAATGCAATGTCATCAAGGATTTCATATGTTATGTGTTAAATCTATCATATACCCTTAGATGCTTATGAATTTGACTCCCCCAATGGATATATGGCACTGATCTAAGTTGTAATTACCCTTATGATTCAATATTTTTTTGTCTTTTCCTAGAGCTTGCTACAAACTGCAAATCAATGACTATCTTATACTGTGGATTGTGTTGTAGTTATCTCATGCTCCAGATAATTGATATTATCGATGAACAACCAATTTTATTCGATATTATCCTATCGTGTTGAGCTATTAAGTGAGATTATATGTTATTGTTAATGTTTTTTATAATAATGGTGCAGAGGTTGTAAACACATTAAGGGATCACCCTCCCAGGTCTTGCAGAGCTAGAAGTGTAGGAGAATTTTTAAAGTCCTCGTCAGTTGGTCCAAGTCCTTTGAGCCGCCCTTGATTGGAATTTCCAGTTCCATATGTAGATTAGAAGACAAACCTAGTTACATTGTAAAACAAAACCAACAATAGATCTAATGACTATTGATCAGGCTTTCTTCCTAGTCCATGTAAAAAATTATTGAACCTAAATAGATAATAGCTAAGACAAAAGAGGACTGTCTTTATGCTTCCCATTGTGTTAAATGATCACAGGTTACCTTCAATGGACTACCCTTTCAGTAGATTCAACACTGCATTTTTGAAATAGACTATCAATTTGGATTTGCTTATCTGTACATTTGATTGACTTTGACTCGTACTGTTATTTCTTTAAAAGAACTATCTTTTGCAACAATACTAAAATAAAAGCTTTGAATAAGATACTTTTATTTTGCTTATATCATGATGTTGTTGGACACTTATAGCAAACATGCTTTTCTTCAAATTGTTGCATACAGATTTGTATGATTTGTCTGTGAATTATACTCCTGATGGGCAGTGTTACTGTTCTAACACTGTCTTTGATTTTATATATCATCATACATGATTCAAGATAAATCAGTGGCCTTTTTTGTTTGATAATTCTTTTTAAATGATGGGTGGAGAAATACTTGCTCTATTTGTTTCCATTGTAATGAATTGAAGGTTGCTTTTATGAGCTTATTTAATGGAGAATGAAAATTATCTTTATTCCATATTGCTATCCCACGTTATTGTTTATGAGTTGGGCTCAACCCTCATGGGAGCCACATTTCTCACCACTCAACAATATCTGTTAGTTGAAAATAATCTAATTATACCTGTTCATGCACATTAAACAAACAAATTAGCAAAATAATTGAAGTTGAAAGCTTCCATTGAATCTTGTGCTCTTTAACTTGATCATCTGATGCATGCTTGAAATGATGTAGATTATATTCCTGTTGGAAATGTAGGCATGAGGAAAATAGTGATTTTCCATTGCTCTAACAACACATTTTAACAATTTTGCAGTGCCTTTGGAACTGGAGTAGGAGTTGTGCCAACTGGAGCTAAATACGAGGAGAAACCACATGACTAAAATGATGATTCCTCATTCCAGGAAATGACAAATCACTCCTTTCCTTATTTTTATATTTTCTTCAGTTGTATAGTGTACATCTCCTTTTTTATATTCATCATTTGATTATAAATATCAAATTGGCTACTCTCGCGGCTTGTGCGAGACTTCAGTCTTTCCAATATGAATAAAAACAACATTCTTTTATGCAAATTTATGAGTTCTTCTATTACAAACATTTGCATAATCAAAATTTGAAATTCAATGAATACTTTTAGCAGAAATTTTGCACCTGTCAACAATAGATTCAATTTAGCTCTACCTGTTTGAACTTGTAGTGAAAAATAGGTAATAGGAACACAAAGCATTTCTAGAGTTTCCATTAGTGTGTCCTACTAGGGATGTTTGTTCTTCCAAAACAGAGCGAGATCCAAGAATTTTGGGTTGAAACAGACCAAGCACAAAGAAACAAAACCAAGAACTACTCAGAAAAGGTAGTAGGACCAGACCAAACACAACCAAAGCAAACACACCAAATACAAAAATATGCTAAACCTACAATGAGCTCGTCACTCAAATTTTTATTAGAATCCTTTTTTGCTGTATAGGTTTTTAACTTGCATCTACAATTTGTCAGTCTTCAACTTCAATTGGTGGCCCTAGGCCCCCAAAAACTTAGAACCAATCTTTTTGTCTATCAAAAACTTTATTTTCTACTGTCTGCACTGGGCCAAGGCTAAAAAAATTGTCATGAATTTCCCACCACCTAACCCTGTTGTGGTCACTGCAATTAACCATTGTTGCCATGTGCTAAACTTTCCTTTGTCATCATTAACTTCATCCAAATGAAAATTTTAATCATATATCAACTGAAATCTATAATCATTGTGCTTCCTTAACTCATTTAATTCACTATCATGTTCAATCAAATGCTCAACCAACTGGATTAAAATTTGAAAACTGTCATAGTCCACTTGATCATTGACATTGTAAAGGTTGGTATCAAATTTTTAATTTGTACATGTTCAAACTGAAAACTTTCATAATCACTTTGTACAATAATTTCATCTAGAGGCATATATCATGATTTATTGAAGGACAACTACAACTCCAAACCTAATAAATCAGAATGAACAGAAAACTCATATAAATCCCTAGAGTCATCTTCTAATTTTTGTCCCATACCAGAAAAACATTTGTTTTGTGTGACAAAAAAAAAGTGTTCATGTACTAGCACACTGTCAAACTAATACTTGCACTCACTTGAGCATTTCAAATCAGTTATATTGTCACATGCTCCAAAACCTTGGAAAGGTGATTCATCAAAACCCATGGTATCAATGCCCTTATTTAGATCAGGTTCATCACTATAAACATCACTACCAATATCATCCCATGCATCAAAGAAAACCTTCATTTCAAGTTCATTAACATAGTCCAATCTAGTTTTCAAGTCATCATCTAGCTCAATGCAAAAAATTTCAAAGGATGGCTCAAATAACTCAAAATTAATTGGGTTAGCAGCAAGGCACTCATGTGCATTATTGATTGATAGGTATGATGACCCAAATGTGAAAGGTTCATTATAATTTGAATGTTGTTCATTAGAAACTGAACAAGCCTCCTCGTCCCTTTTCTCATCAACACATTCTTTGTCAAAAAAAATCATGTCCATTTTTGGGAAAAAGCATGCATATTTCTTCTCTGCTTCACATAGATATTTAGAAACAACATGGACATGAGTCTGCTCATTAGCATCATGGTCAACATCATCAATATCTTTATCATTTCTAACACTATGCTTTGGGTTAGGATAATGTTCAAACACATACATTCTTATCCTCAAACTCATCATCATTCATAAAGCTAGCTCATATTCTATTTTTGATATAACTAGATTGCATTACAAGTACATCCATCACATGGGATTTGTTCACTCACTTAGAGAAAAATATCTCATGAGCATTAATATTATTGCATCCTTCATGCAACGAAAATGCTTCTAGATCATTCTCATAAAAAGATCATACTCCTTAGAGAAATAATCAGAAACCTCACTCTCCCTATGATCATAATCACAAGGAAATTCATTATCATATGCCCTATGCTTAGAGTGTTCAAAGTGAATTCTCAAACTCTCATCCTCAGTATCTTGACCATTTCTTTGTGATAAGACATCAACAACACTTGCAAAAGCATCTTCATCCTTATTACCAATGTATTGATTTGCACATAGGCTACTTATGAATGTATTACAATCACTTTCCTCACCCATACCACAAGATGGATGTTTATTCTCTAATATACCCCTTTCACTCATTTGCATTTCCTTCTGATTCTTTTCAATAGGATAGCCACTATTGACACTTTAAGACATCATTCTTTGTACATAATCACACTTGGCTTCCTCAACAATCCTTATCCAATCAAGTAATATTGATCAAAACCCTGAGGCTTCAAGTCTTTTGGCAAAGCACTTAGTCCTGGCTCAAAAATTTCACAAAAAAAGACATGCATGCTGAGTCTTTAGGTCTAAGATTCTTGGGAATTTCCAACAAGGCATCCAAACACCTTGCTAATAGGTCATATGGCGATTCTCCCTTATATCTTTTCATATTGGACAACCCTTGAAAAAAAGACATTTGATCAGTATTGCTTAACATTTTTTGATGTTCAACTTGGAATTCATCATCAATTACACTAGGTAATGATGGAAAAACCAGAACATTAGAGGCACCATTATCATGACAATCACTTCTATTGTCTAATCCACTTACATGAGGTGTACTAAAACAACCAATGCTTGCACCATGTATCCCTTCATCATTGAGTATCTCAAATTGTTTTCAATGTCCATGGAAATATGACATGCATGATGCAATGTTGTAAGATCCGTATCTCTCAACAAATAACTCATTTCTTTATCAAATGCACCCAATTATAGAACCAAACACTCTACATCACTTGGTCTCATATTTTCATGGATATCCTTGATTTCCTTCACAAATCTGAGGTTAAAAGCTGGGACTAACTCTTCTTCATCCTTTTGAATTTCCATGAGTCTTTTCCTTAATGAACTTGGATTAATTCTTTGACCAAACTGTTCTATAATTGTTGCCACGAACTCATTCCATGAGGAAATAGAACATACTGGTAAGTATGAAAACCAATCTCTGACATCTTCCTTTAGAGATTGAACAAAGAGCTTCATGACAACATCTTCGTGACTTATTTCATAATCTCCCATCAATTCCATAAATGTATGTAAATGCTTATAAGCTGATTCTAAACTTTTTCCTTATGAATTTTGACAAATGTTCCCTAACCTCATTAGAGACAGGGTTCGGGAAACCTTGAATACCATTAAAATTCAATGATCTATACCTTCCAATAGAGAAATATCTTTGATGGGACGACAAGGGCTACACATTTTGCTTGTTTTCACTTCACACCCCATAGGGGTATATAGGGGAATGATATATTTTCTTGCCCCCTTTACAAACCTCAACCATCAACTTTATAGCTGATCATTCACTACCCTATTTTTTGGTTCCATCATGACCTTTATAGACTACAATACATACAACTCAAATGCATTTACAACTAAGATCTCTTCAGTGGGCATACTTACAAACAAGCATACTTCTTCAAAATAATATAGATAATGCAAGTTAATAACTCAGAAGTATGCAAAATAGTCACTACCATTCCCTTTCTTAGTGCTTAACTTCACTCAATAGGGAACAATTTTTTTCCAAAACTTTCAAATATGGTTTTCATAATGTATTTATTTTATTCTTGAAAGCCAAAATGTGAGAAATACCTAGATATGTTGCAACTATTACAAGCTCTTCATTTTGATTGGAGATCTTTATAGATCTGAAATTGTCTTCACAATTTTCATCAGGCTCTTTCCATAGAGTTGCCACCTCTTTTCACAGAGAAACTAAACTTCAACGGTATGAATTTGTTTCAAAGGTTAATTTCATTTTGGGTCTTTCAATAGAAAATTCACGCATAATTCCTTTATATGTTTATTGCAACACAACCCTTTCTAGGATTAAAATATTCAATATCTGAACCAGGTGTTTAGATTCACCCAATTCTTTGACTCTTTCAAAATAGTACCAGAGTCATTTGGAATTCTCCTTTTAGCTTCTCATCAAGGTACTTCATCATATGAGCTTAGGTGCACTTCATCTCTTTGTAGCAAACTCCTCAAATAGTACACATGGGTATGTGCAAGATCATGATGATCGAAAAAGTGGTGATATGATGGGTATGTGTAGGGTATGTGGCTGACAACCTTTTTTTTACCCAAAATTAATGAAACGAAAAAGGGTTTTTAAAGGAGATTCTCAGCTTTCCACCAATATAAATTATGCTTTACTTTTAATTTAATCAAATAATTATTATTCATTTTCTATTTGAATTACGACCAAAGTCCTGATTGATAGGCTGATTGAAAAACATCTATGACTTTCAAACAGTATCACATTTTTTGAATCTAAAATGTGCATCACATTCTATGCTTCACATACTATATGATTAAAAAAAGAATTTAATTTCATGAAGTTTTGACCAAGTTAAGGTGGCCAGGCATACAAATTTTTATATTTTTTAAAAGTTGTAATAAAAAATCATAATTAATTATTTACTTGGAAAAAAATTTACAAGAAAATATGCATCACATCAGGACATGAGTCCTCTACTTATATATAAAATCTTATAAAAATATTATCATTTTTATTGTGGTTAGGGTGGTCAAACAACACCTACTTCTTATTTTTTTCCTGAAATTTAAGTACTACTGCATTGAAATTTGAAATTTTCACTTTGAATAGATTTTTTTATTTTTATAAACCTAGTAGTTTAGAAACTAGATTTAATTTTCTACAGATTCTATTCTTACATATTTTTGAAATAATATAGATAACTTATTCAAATTTTTACATTTTCTATTTTTTTTGCCACTTAAGGGCCTGTTTTTCCCATGATGATCCTACACATACCCACACGCTTATTGAAACCTCAGAGTCACCACCCACATCAAGTGAGAAATTATAAAAATATTCAAGAAATCATAGGTAAATCTTGATAGAATCTACAAATTCAAAGAGAACACATCAAACTCTAAACCACATTTCAAAGAATTGAGCCAATGACACCAAAGCTAGACTAAAAAATGAATTTGTATTTTCAAAGCATTCGATGCTAATACTTCTAATCTGGAACCAAGTACTTCTTGAGTATCCCCAATAGAGTCGCCAATATGTTGGTTACTTTTTTAGAACCAAACTTAATCTCACTAGATGCCTATGAATTTTCCATAATTCAATAATTAGCAAAGGTAAGGATTGGCCAACAAAAAATTAAAGGATTATTAGGCCCTTACTTCTACTCTTTGAGCTCTGTGAAACCTAGGAGGGTGATCCTGACAATGTTTAGATGATATTCTTGTGCTATTTTACCATAAACATTGTGACAAATAGATGCATTCCTTTAAACTACAAAATAGATCAAATATCTTAAGGATTTGGTTGATCCTTAAGAAAATTGCTACCCAAAGCAAGGAATGAATGATAATTCATTACACTTCATTGTAATTAAAGGTGTTTAGGTGGGTATGTGCAGGATTAGCATGGAAAAAATAGGCCCTTAAGTGGCAACAAATTCAGAAAAATTAGAGTTAAGCAACTTGACGTAAAAATTTGAATAAATTATCTATATTATTTCAAAAATATGTAAGAATATAATATGTAGCAAATTGAATGTAGTTTCTAAACTACTAGGTTTTTTTTAAAAAAAAATCTATTTGGTGAAAATTTGAAACTTCAATGTAGTGGTACTTAAATTTCAGGGTAGGGGTAAACATGATAATATTTTAGATATAAGTAGAGGACTCATGCCCCAATGTGATGCATATTTTTTGTAATTTTTTCCAAGTAAATAATTAATTTATTTTTTTTACAAAAAATATAAAACTGTATGTCGACCACCTTAACTTGGTCAAAATCATGAAATTCATTTTTTTTTTTATCGAAGCATAGAATGTGACGCATGTTTTGGATTCAAAAAATGTGATATCGTTTGAAGGCTATAGATGTTTTTCAATCAGCCTATAGGACTTTAGTCATAATTTGAATAGAAAATGAATAATAATTACTTATTAAATTCAAAGTAAATCATAATTTATATCAGTGGAAAGCTAAGAATCTCCTTCAAAAACCCTTTTTTCATCAACTTTGGGTAAAAAAAAATTCATCAGCCACATACCCATCATATTGCCACTTTTTGGCCCATCATGATCCTGCACATACCCAGGTGATTTTCATTTTGTTTTGTGTTCTGGGTTAGGTATGGGATGACTCATTTATATTTAAGATGACCAAACTAATAGACCAATTTTTTATCTATGGGTAACAAAGTCACATTTGTAACAAATTGTAATACATTAGCAATTAGACTTGGAATTTACAGGCTATTGATATATTGCTTTGCAATACTCAACTCATTATATCAAAAATAAAAACTACTTAATAATCCATGAATTTCATCTCACAAACCTATGATCTTATTTTTAAAGCATTTAATCAATTCTTTGAACCAAAGAAGAAATAAAACCATTCATTGAACCAAAATGATTAAAGACAAATAAAAGATCCTTGATCATTCTATTCATAATTTGGAAGAAAAAATACATAGGAGAGAATTTGTTCCATAATTTTCATTTTTTTTCATACGTTGCTACTACTGTAAAACTATTAATCCCATTACAAACTAGAATGTACCCTAGACTCCATATTGTTCTATTCATCTATGCTTGATTTACATAACTACTCTTACATGAGCTTAGTTTTTCCAACCTAGACCACTTGAACCCAAAATTTGAACCCCCTGTAATTGGCCTTGAATTCCCATTTATAGCAATGTGGGAGCAACAAGCCTCGGGCCAAATTACAATTTTAGTCACATTTACATTTGACATTCAATTTCACTTAAATTTCAAAACTCCCCAAATGGTTACATTTGCACCCCATGAAAAAGGGAAAATCGCAAAAGACAAAAAAACCTTTTCAACACTGAAGATTTACCCACCTTCCAAAAGGCATCATTTTTCATAGTAGTAGCATTCAAAACCACTCATCCACATTAACCAAAGAATTTCTCCTCATAAACACCTAAGAAATAAACTCCCACGTTCATTGAAGAAGATTTACTCACCTTCCAAAAGGTAACCCTCACCATTGTAGTGGCATCCAACACCTCTCCTTCATGTTGGTCATCAAAAACAAAAACACTAACCCAAGGCACTACCTTTGCAATGGCTCATCATCTTCAGAATTAAAGTGTGCATGGGTCCCTTAGTGCTTTTGTTAAGGCCGAAGAGCTTATCTCGCCATTAGAGTCTCACAAACCTGTAGTTGCGAGAAGGTGCTGGGCATATTCTGGATCCTCATTAGCCTCATATTCCATGGAAAAATTAGGTTCCTCCATATAAGAATCATAAGCCTATGTTCCTTATCCTTCTTACTTTTCTTCTCTGACTAACTAGACTCTTCCTCAGAATCCTTTATTTTTGCACTTTGTTCTTTCAAGGACACAACACCAGGGTTATTCTGATCAGGAACAACAACCCTACTTCTCAGGTGGTAAGTTTTCATGGCCTCACACTCCACGAACCTACCACAAGTTATCTCCTCAACCTTTGGCTTTTCAAGAGCTCCTGGTGTATCTTGCTTAGATTTAGGTGTATCATCTTGGGAGTTAAGTGTCTCGATCCTTCTAGATCTCCTTACTGGTTGGGCAGACTCACTAGGCTTAAGCTCACTCACTCTTACAAAAGAACAAGGCTCAGGCTTATGAATTTTAAATTATAGAGAGACCTCACCAACTTGCAGAACAAAGCTTCTTCAAGACCATGTGCAATTCCTATCAACTTATTGAAATTTTGTAAATAACCAAACCCCTGCAAACACTGGATACCTAAAACCTATAGAGCCACAACAATTTCTGAGACAAGAAAAGTGATGCATAGTTGACACACATAAATATGGAAATCAACTTACTTGGGAGAACTATCCTAATAGCCCTGCAACTGCTTTCCAAAGCTCTTCACACCTTCTTCTCAAACTCACGAATAATTTCTTAGCTTCTAATGATTTCAATTGTGAAATAAATTGGCTGACAACCCCCATTATATCAGAAAATTGGAGCGTGCCCACCATTACTATTTAGAGAAATCTCACACAAGCGAGCTGACAATCAGCCACTTGATTTTAAATCTTAATCGTTGATCATGCAATGAGATAAATCAATAGATAATTTGAATCAAAGCAATTAATTTTGAAAAGGCTGACTACATGCATTTGGTGCCTTTGTCCAATAAAAAAAACCATGTGGATAAGCATCCAACTTGTGTGCACGCTCCATCATCCACTTAGTGTTGAAAAGAACCTGTCATGTCAAGCTTTCCTACGCACCCATGAGAGTTAACCCACTCACAACTTACATCAACGGGGTGACAGGGAAAGGTTGAGATTAGATCTCTCATCTTGAACATGAGTGTGCCTTATTGCAAGAACACTTTCCAGTGCATGTATAATTCTATGACATGATCGACAACCAAGATCAAAATATATTCCTCGCATTTAGAACATGTGCAGTAAAACACCTTTAGTGGTGCACACTTTACTCCCTCATACCCCTATGGTGAAATATTTTATCAACATTTTCCCTTTACTAATGTGTATTTTTCCCCTTAGATTGCTCCACATGGAACTTGTCTACCTCCCTACAAAGAGATGGGAGGTAGATGTAGGTCCCACACGGGATGGTGGGGAGCAGTTGAGATTGACCCATGTCATCCACCATTGACCGTCAATCTCAATTGAACAGGGTGTTTGCTTCCTTCATAATCTGGTGGGCCCCTCTAGGAAGGCTACACATGTTGTCCACCCACTACCCTATGATATTATTTTAAGGAAAAAGAAAATCAAACAGGGTGGTAGGGAATTGTCGACATGAAGACACATCATTTAACAACCACCATTGATTCCTTCAAACTGCTACCTATTGACTTATTCAAGGTTCTTAGGCCCGCCAATGTAGAGGACATGTGGTGATTATCCCACTAGCCCTCTGAATTATTTTAGTGGAAAATGGAATAGAGCAGGGGCACAGGGAACAACAAGGATCTAACCTCGGTGATTCAACGATCCTTATAACACTGAAGATCTGTACATCCAAAATGTTAGTTCTAAAATGTGGGGCCACCTCTAGGCATATGATAGATGGGGACATAAAGATTAAGGTCGAAACCTTTGGAAAATGATGGAAATACTAAACCCAAACTCATGCCTTAACAAATATTTTGAAGAAAAATCAACTCATTTTACTATAAGGTGGTATTTTTTAATAAAGCAACAAGCAACAATTGAGACACTAAGACTAAAGGGTCAGTAATAAAATGGACTTGATGGCACAAGATGTGTCTTAAATGACCAAGAACCAATGACAAGGGGTCAATGATGAAATATAACATTAGCAATGGACATTAGACTTAAGGGTTTTTAGAAAGAGTTTTAACAATAAAAACCCTAAGGCATGATAACAAAAGAAACCCTAAGCCCCATGACATGAAACAAACTAAATTTTGCAAAATTTTGAGATGGAACACAAAGCATTTTAGGGGTTCCATCACAATCAATATGAGTGTCAGAGATAAATCAATCCATGGGAGGCGGTTTGTCCATGTCAGAGATCCCCCGCTCAACATCATCTAGGGGTATTTAAATCGACGATCATGGATTTGATACCATTTTTTGGAACATGTTTGTTGTTGTACCAAAAGATCAATGTTAACACCTGATACAAATGTAAGAAATAAACAGATCCACCAGAGGCGATTAGTCCATGTCCCAAATAAAAAAGGAGACATTAGTGATTAGTCCAAAAAATGGTCCTCAACTACCTCAAATGATATTTTTTACCCTCAACCTTATACCCTAAACCCTAAACATAATCTCTCAACACTATACTTAAACCCTAAACCATACACTCTCAACCCTTCACCTTATGTCTTATACCCTCAATCCCTCAACCCTATACCCTATACCCTAAACCTTAAATATTTTCCCTCAACCCTATACTTAAATCCTAAACCATACACTCTCAACCCTTCACCCTATTCCTTATACCCTCAATCCAAACCCTAAAACCTATACCCAATATTTTAAATCCCTAATCCCTATACCTTATATACACTTAACCGTAGACACTCAACCCTAAACATTATCTCTCAACTATAAACCCTCAACCCTATATCCTCAAGCCTATACTTAAGCCATAATCCCTCAACCCTCAACCCTATACCTTAAACTCCTCAAGCCTATACTTAAGCCATAATCCCTCAACCCTCAACCCTATACCTTAAACTCTAAACCCTAAACCCTCAACCCTATCCCCTACTTATACCCTCAACCTTATACCCTAAACCCTCAACATTGTCCCTCAACAATATACTTAAACCTAAACCATACACTCTCAACCCTTCACCCAATGTCTTATACCCTCAATCACTCAACCCTCAACCCTATACCTTAAACCCTAAATCCTACAACATCAACCCTCATCCCTCAACCTTATACCTTAAACCCTAAACCCTACAACATCAACAATGAACATTATCCCTCAAATGCAAACCCTCAACCCTCAACCCTATACCCTCTACTAAAGCCCTAATCCTTTAACCCTCAACCCTATACTCTAAACCATAAAACCTACACCCTTAATCATCATCCCTATGCCTTATACCCTCAACCTTATACCTTAAACCTTGAAAATTGTCCCTCAACACTATAATTAAACCCTAAACCATACACTCTCAACCCTTCGCCCTATTCCTTATACCCTCAATCCCTCAACCCTCAACCCTATACCTTAAAACCTAAACCCTACAACATCAACCCTCATCCCTATGCCCTCACCCTTATACCCTAAACCTTGAATATTGTCCCTCAACCCTATACTTAAACCCTAAACCATACACTCTCAACCCTTCACCCTATGCCTTATATCCTCAATCCAAACCCTAAACCCTATACCCAATATCTTAAATCCTAATCCCTATACCTTATACACTTAACTTTAGACACTCAATCCTCAATAGTATCCCTCAATTTTAAACCCTCAACCCTATACTTGAGTCCTAATCCCTTAACCCTCAACCCTATACCTTAAACCATAAACCCTACAACTTCAACCCTCATCCCTATACCCTATACCCTCAAAACTATAATTAAATCCTAAACTATACACTTTGAACCTTCACCCTATGCCTTATATCCTCAATCTCGCAACCCTATACTTAATATCCTAAAACATAATCCCTATACCCTACACAATTAATCTTATACAAGTTCAATGAGTTGAGCATTACCCATGAACCATAAACCCTCAACCCTATACTTAAGCCTTAATCCCTCAACCCTCAACCCTATACCTTAAAACCTAAACCTTACACCCTCAACCCTCATCCCTATACCCTATACCCTATACCCTTAACCTTATAGCCTAAACCTTGAACATTTTCCATCAACCTTGTACTTAAAGCCTAAACCATATAGTCTCAACGTTTAAACCTATGCCTTATTCCATCAACCTATACCCTAAACCCTAAACCCTAAACCAAATATCCTAAACCCTAATCCCTATACCTTACACACTTAATCATATACACTCAACAAGTTGAATATTAGCCCTCAACTGTAAACCCTTAACCCTCAACCCTATACTCTATACCCTCAACCATCAACCCTCAATCCTATACTTTAAACCCTAAACCATACACCCTCAACCCTCAGCTCTATACCCTATGCCCTCAACATTATACCCTAAAACTTGAACATTGTTCCTCAACCCTATACTTAAACCCTAAACCCTACACTCTCAACTCTTAACCCTATGCCTTATACCCTCAACCCATACCCTAAACCCTATACCCAATATGCTTAACCCTAATCCATATAGCCTATACACTTAACCTTATACAATCAACTATAAACCCTCAACCATCAACCCCATGGTTAAACCCTAAACCCTACATTCAACCTTGTACCCTCAACCCTCAACCATATACTGAATATCCTAAACCCTAATCGCTATACCCTATACCCTCAACCCTAAACACTATCCCTCAATCCTCAATCATATAGCTTAAACCCTAAACCCTACACCCTCAACCCTAAAGCCTCAACCTAATTCCCTAAACCCTATACTCTAGAGCTTCAAGTTGACCATTTTGGTGTATACATTTGACACACTTTTTAAAGCCACTTTAGGACCTCTTCTAATGGTGAATTCGCTCTAAGGAAATGGATGCTACAATAAATATATATAAGCATACATAAATTCATACATGCACTCATACAATGTACATACATACAAGCATGCATTCATACATAAAAAAATACATATACATACATTTAAGCATACAAACATACATACATGTACATGTACATACATAAATACAAGCATACATACAAACATGCATGCATACATACATACATAATACATACATACAATCCTACATTCATACATACAAACATACATATATTCATATATGCATTCATACATACATTCATACATACATACATACATACATACATACATACATACATACATGTACATACATACATACATACATAAATACATACATACATACATACATACATACATACATACAAGCATACATACATACAAGCATACAAGAATAAATTCAAGCATAAAAACATACATACATGTTCAAGCACACAAACATACATACACACATAAATACATACATACAAACATATTCTACAAAATTTCACATAATCTCATTCATGCTAACCATCAAGTTTGCGACGTGTTTTAAGGTCGAGTAAAAAAAAAACTTGGGTAATGTTAAGCTCTCCCTTAGCTATTTAACAATATATATTTTTTTACATTTTTTTTTTTTTTAGACTGTAGGAATCGGGTAGCACGACCCCATATAAACTGCAGTGCGCATGGTAAAATTTTTAATGTGACCGGCGGTGTTGGCGCGACACGCCCTCGGGTACCACGGGGGTGGGGGAGACTAGACCTCGTGACCAACCTCCTGCAACAGGAAAGATAAAGCCAACCGAGCTAGGGCCCCAACATTTTTTTTTACATTTTGACTATGTGAAGGATTTCATCTTTAATTTCTTTTGTTTTTGTGTCCATTTTTTTTGTCAAATACTAAAAAATTATTAGAAAAACTAGGCATAAACTAGGATTTCATGTTTGGTATTTTTTACTTTATTTTTTAACCATTCTTTGAAATTTCAAATAAATTACATTTTTATAAACTAGACTCCATTCTACACATTCAAAAAAATGATTTTCAATTAGTTTTAAAAAATTATAGGGGTAGCATGGCCAAATTTCTATTTTTTAGGATGTGTCCACTTTCAAAATTAGTAAAAAAATATATTAAAAAATTATTAGAAAAACTAGGCATAAACTACATGTTGTTAGCTAATTTATTTGAGTGATTTTAAAATACTAAAAAAAGGTTAACCTTTTGAGGGATCCACAGCAGACACTATGTTATGTTTTCTTTGACAAAAAACACCAATTTTTGTGGCTCCATTTTTTGAACCTCTTAATCTCTACCTTTTTCAAATAAAATTAGTAGTTTAGAAAGTAGATTTAAAGCACTATGATCCTTGTTTTTGTTGCATTTTCAAATTTTGAGTGTAACTATCCTTAATTTCTCATCCAAGGTTAGTATTTCTTGATTTCCGACAAAAAGTGGCCACTTAAGACCACTTTTGGTCCCTCATCTTTGTGCACTTACCCAAAGTGAAGATTTAGTTAAAAATGTTGATATAAATTTCCATTTTGGCCAAAAAGTGGAACCCATTAAATTGTGGGATTACCCAACACCTATTCTTAACATTGATCATGTTATTGTTATCTATGCATCCATTTTCCACTTTCCTATATGAATTTAGCCTTTTTTATTTAATATCTCCTATACCACCAAGTTTGGGGACGTTGGCTCCTAGTATTCAAATTTGGTATCTTTGTGAGCAATTATGGTACACACATTTCCTCATTAAGGGGAGAAGAGCCTTGAAGAATATTTGACCACTTTATTTACATCTTTATTTGGGATGAGGGAAGTGGAAATGACCATGGTGATTGAGATTTGAATTATCTATATTTTTAACAAAAATCATAGCATTTCAGAGAAATAGATGCCAAAAATAGAAGCTAGTTTATAATTGTAAATAACTTACAAAAGTTGTATTTTTGGTTTCAACAATCCTATCCAAGCTAGGCATCCATGCAAAGCTATAAGGTCACAAGAAAAAATCATCAAACTTCCTTTTCCAGTCTTGGTGCATCACCAAAGCCACAAAATTTTCCACCATAGGCTTCCTATCTCTAGAATGAAGCTTTACATAGACATTCAATCCATCATCAACCAAAGATATAATTTAAATGCACCTCTATGAAACTCTCCTTTCATCAAATCATTATTAGAGAAGCCTTTGTTAAATATAGTTGAAATTGATGGAGTCTAGAAACCACTTTAAGATTCTTGTGTAAAGAGGCCTAGGAGAAAATAAAGGTGGCCAACTTGAAACTTTGCTCCATCATCTTGTGACATAGTTTACTGAAATGTAGTCTTCATCCTTTAAATATATAGAAGAAGCTCACATATAGCTCTAGCGAGATCTCTAAAAATGTCACAACCATCTTGAAAAATAGGATAATCAAGAGTGAATACTAATTGTGCACTCTACTTACATCAATATGCGTCCCCTAATATCCTCCTTGAATTAACATGCCTATTTAAAATATTTATGTCTTGCCAAGAATAGTACGTAGAATATGCAACCTTATTGAGAATATACATAGCATGACACAACAAATATGATGGAAACAATTGACATTGATAAATATATTACAATTATAAATAATATATTATACTCTACAATGTGGTTTTTAGAGATTTCTTTTACTAATGTATTTTTTGTGTAA
The DNA here is from genome assembly GCA_007258455.2 of Sequoia sempervirens. Classification (NCBI taxonomy): domain Eukaryota; kingdom Viridiplantae; phylum Streptophyta; class Pinopsida; order Cupressales; family Cupressaceae; genus Sequoia; species Sequoia sempervirens. Next base: position 246,895,409 of record VDFB02379711.1, read on the forward strand.
CCTTTATTTTATATACTAATATTAAGTGAGGCCCTTTACATGTAGGTGATGTTGGTGAGATCTATTATCGTTATTTTTTCATGCAATATATATAGAGGGTTTTAGCTTTAAGCTTTAATACAAAAACTTGATTTGATTATATTTATTTTATTTAAAAAATAATAAATTAAATAATATTAATTAATTTAAATTCTTAATTATAGAGTTATATATTATATGAATTGTGAAAAATAGAGTTTCAAATAAATATAATAAGAGAAACTAAACAATGTGATGATTTTATTTGACATGAATGGATACTTTATCTTGTATGAAATAGATTACTCAAGAGACTGAAGGGTCACAACATATTTCACCAAACTCGTGCATTTTAGCAAACTTTGTAAATGAACATTCCATATTCAATTCATGTTTGAATTTCAAGATGAACAACCGCTTGATCAACTTCTCCACTATAAATCTCACCTTATAAATTATTCCTAATGCTCCCATTAAAACCCTTGCTACTTTGATTTCCTCGTATATCTCTATTAATCAAATAAGATTTACATAGTTAGAAAGTGGAACAAAGAGATCCTAAGAAAGATGGAAAGATGGACAAGGAAAGGAAGAGATATAGAAAGAGGAAGGAAGAAAAAAAGGAAGAAAGAGCTATAGAGAGGGATATATATAAAGAGAGAGACACATAGAGGAACATAGATCATGTTAATATAAGTAGATGAACACTCAATCAAAATTGTCACTTGCCAACCAAATCCTTGATCACACGCAGATCCATTTCTTTAACACCATGTCAATTGAACTAATGTAATATATTTGAAAAAAAACAAAAACAAAAAAAACCCTTCCACAACTATTACCCACCAAGATGGAAGTGCTAGGTCCGTCTAGCTCTCGTGAAGGCTAAATATTTAAAAAGCTAAACAGTGGGCCTATGCTAAAGGACAAAAAAGGTGATGGAATAATTTATAACCTTATGGCAATTTTCTTGAAAGTAGGCTTGTCATACCACAACCTATGAAGTTGGCGCATTTAATGTTTGGTTCACGTGGAAGGGTCCACATTGGAAGGAGCCTTTCCATTCAAATGAAGTGCTTTCTTAATTACACCATACCTGCAGTCAAAGCTCCTCCAGCGGGCAATAAAATTTCCAGCGCCCCCGCCCCTTCCCCGAGACAAGGTTGTTGAAATATGCCAAGTTTACCTTAGTGTTTTCTGTGTCGCTGAGTGTAACGGTATAGTTAGATTTCGGCCAAGATGTTTCCAAATTTAGGTAGTTGATCATGCAAACATATAAAATAATTCAGATGACAACCCTGAGTGTTTGAATCCAATTTTTTAATGAAAGTCAATCTCAATTATTTCAGGGCTTTGAGACAATATAGTGCAATCCGAAAAATTATCTGATTTATTAGAAATCGATTCATACTGAGAATTTAGAAAACTCATATTTTTCAAGGCTTGTTTCTTCTATCCAGCCATTTTTAATTCCTCAGATCATCCTGAGATATAAGACAGAAACATACTAAGTTTTTGAGGAAGAATGCATGCACACTAATTTATTCCTATATCTCTAAAAAGTTAAAAAAGATAGACTAGATTAGAGCATTATGACTATGATACAATGTCGGAACAATCGTATCTCTACATTATTCTTTAAACACCCTTTTGAAATCATATTATGTTTTAATGTTTTGATCTATGAGGATTTTGTACTAATCTCTAGTCATTTCATCTAAAGATTGTCTAAACAATTTCATCATGAACATCTCATTCCATAGCTCAAAATCATTTATTAATTTTTAAGACCACTAAATGATCCCCCAAAATGGTATTGTTTCCATAAAACTTAGTGAGCTTGTTTATGATCTCAAGAGGCACATGGTTAGATTAACTAGGTATTCCTTAAAAGTTCAAATACCTATATCTTTCAAGTACTCAAGATCATCTTCTAGGTTGGTTACCCATCTAACTCACTGTATTTTGGGTAGGTTTGGGTGGTTCCTCTTATCACTAAGGATGGAAGCTTGGATTACCAACTTAGTTGGTAGTTTAGAACCAAGCTTGTTGTGTAGCTTCTAGATTTATTAAATAGCCTATTTCCTTGCTATTCTAGTTCTAATATTTTTAAGGAATTTCATATTTTTCCACCTTCCCATTGATGTATAACTAAGAAACTTCATATTTATCATATACATTTCATTATTGTATTGATCTTCTTAAAAGAAATCAATCTCTCTTTGTTCTACAACACTTTGCACTTATGGCTTAATGGTTCTTTGTATAGAATTATGTGCAAGGGATCTAAGCTAGTAAATCACTCTAAGCCTAAGTTTTTATCAGTCCTATCATTTTCATCTCCAATTATTTTCCTTCATCAATTATATTTTAAAATGTGGATTATAATTTTAAATCTCTTTCTATATTCAACCATTTTAAACATATACTTATATCTAAATAATAGCATGCATCTATCACATGTTTTCTCCTTGAATTTCCTACTTTATAATCATTATGATAAGAGACAAAATATACATTTATTTTTCTTTTCAAGTTACATTGTTCTTTCAATCAATTTTTGGTGTCAAATTCATCTTGGAGTTGCTCTTGAGTATTGTTATTCACCTATCTATCTCCAAATTTTATAGAGAAAAATCCTTTATTATTGTATCTTTTCAATAAATTTTTCACTTCTTTTATGAGAAGATTATTTTATAATTAACATCAAAGTATGATCACAAAGACCAAATAATTTCAGCCTTGTTAATACTCACAAAAGAAATGTAAAGATAAAATGATTAAATATTCAACACTTTATCCTTGTTCAAAGAACAATTCATATCAATTTTGAGAATTTATGGATTCTATTAGTGTTTTTCCTACTACCCTCAGCTTGAAAAAGTGAAAAAAAACCTAGGCCCAAGGATCAAGTTAGCTCAAGTAAAATGATAGCTATTGCTATCTAACTTAACCAAGATAAAGAAAAATATAACTTAACAAGAAGGAGCATATCGTCTACACTTTGAGATCTAAAATAATTAGGAGGGTATTCATATTGATGTTAATGACATTTACTATTGCAAGAGAAAAAATAAGCCAATGTGGCAGAACACACAAGTGTAATTCACTATTGCTAGCACATATTATGCCTAATTTAACATAAACTTATATATACATGTAGTGTAGGAAAATGTACTCCTTTACATTTTCACATTTTTTTGGGTCCCCTTAATTAAATTGAACTTAATTATGACTTAATAAGCCCTATTTTACATCTATAAGCATAAGAAATTACATTTTTTGAAGGGAAAACCCGACAACAATTAATACCAACACATAACACTCTACCTTGAGCAATGTGTCTTCCAAGAATAAGGACCTGGGACCCATTTTCCCATTGGCAAATGGGTCCTCTCTAGGCCTTTGAATCTAAATTTAAAATATGTTTTTGACAATATTTCAATATCCTCAAATTCAAATTTTAATGTTGTCTTGTAATGTTTAATTTTTGGGAAATTAAGGATACATACCTATAAATACAAGGTTATTTCATCAATTCAAATCCTAAGAAGCTAGAGTTTTCAAGAGGCAATCAAGTGAGAAAAAATATAGCAAAGATTATGATAAAAGGCATTCAAGAGTAGATTTATCAGTGATTTATTACAGCAATCAAGATCTCAAGCATCATGTCAAAGTCTCTTGCAATCATACATGTTTTTGGAGCTAACATTGTGATGTAGGTTTCAAATATTTAAGTCAAGCATTCACTAGTAGAATTTGGCAAATAAATGACTACATGACTAAAACTCTTAGTCACGTGACTAAAACTTTTAGTCATGTACTAAAAATGACTAAATTCTACTATTTTTTTGCAATTCACAAATATAAATGACTAAATAAATGACTAATTTGGTCATCGGGTAAAATCACAACTAAATAATTGGTTAGACAAATAAAAATGACTAAATAAATGACTATTAATCCTCTATTGTTTTTTCTTTCAAATTTGATCATAATACATAGAGCTTAAGCCCCCCTCATGGGACCCCTACCTAAGTAGGCCATTTGGCCACCTAGGTTGCTTGGTGCACCAAAAATACCTATTGCATGGAAGACATTACCTCTAGGTGCAGTCTTAAGGCCTTCACATATTTTATAAAAAAAATTAACATTTACATTCTTTAACTTTTATTACTCATTATGTTAATGAATTATTAATGTTTTTAACTATGATTTGAAGCCAATTGATTTTCATGTTGTGTTAGCATGTCAAATGTATCAAAGAGCAATTGTGGTCAATTTCACTAATAAAATATGATTTAAATAATCCAATTGCATTTTAGGGCTATCTTGCAGACACTTTCATTTTAAAAGGTTGAGTAGTTATTCCTAGAAGCAATTAGATTTAATTTACATGGATTATAGAAGCGTAATGTCTATAAAAGTAATTATTTCTAGAAGTAGTGCCTTAAAAATGTAAGGTCAAGTAGTTATTTCTAGAAGCAATTATATTCAATTTACATGGATTGTAGAAACGTAATGGTTGAGTCTACTAAAAATGAATATTTTTCCATTAATAAAAGAACAATTTTCCCTAAAAATAAAGATTTTTCCCTAAAAATGAAGATTTTTCCCTAAAAATGAAGATTGATTCCCTTCTATCTTCGCTTGCTGATATACTCTACCATCTTAATAATGCGAAATAGAAATAACAATGATCGGTTTTGGTATGCGAAATTTTTTTCTTTCAGACTTTATATTGTTAATTATTTTTTAAAAAAGAATTATTTTATAATCTATGAAATCAATGTGTGTTATATTGTTAATTATTTTTTAAAAATAGAATTATTTTATAATTTATGAAATCAATTATGTGTTGATCATTTTTATAAATGTTTTTTTTATACAAATTTTAACTCTAATAATTTTAGGAGCACATCATGCTTATCTTAATTTTCACAACATATATTAAAATGACAATGTAGATGAATTTTTTTCACCTAAAAATGAAGATTAATTTTCGCATGCCTTCCATGCAATAGTTTTTTTGGTGCATTTTAGCAATAGATATTTTTGGTGCCTTGGTGTATGCATTTGGAGGGAATTTTAGGTAGTTTATTTTTGGCGTAAAATATTGTGATTGCACGTTGGAGGGAAGTTTAGAAGTTTAATCAACAATTTGGTGTTTCAACGCCAGCAGCAAAAAATTGACTTAAGAAAGACTTCATCAATATTTCCTTGGGATTGTATAAAAGAATTACGTATGTCATTACTGCCAATGATCTTGTACAGTTCATCTACTTGTTTCACAATTTGATCACCAAACCTTGGTATGAAATCTTTGTTCTTTTATTGTTGTTGAGTTGAAATGAAAAGTGTTTTTTCTTTGATCTACTTTTACAAAATATGTATTTTTATCTATCACATTGAACAAGGGACCAATGCATAGAGAATCATCACCAATCTTAAATTTAGGCCTAAGTTAGGGTTTCTTGAATATTCTAAACCTTACATTCTCTATTTCATGTGTCCAGAAAAAAAATTCTTTGCATCTAAATTTGGTTTTGCATGAAATTAATATTCGGTTTATTTTCGTACTTGATTTGTCCTTCTCTTATTTTATATTCACCCTCTAGCCTGGTCTAGCATGGCCCATCAAGGAAAACATTAGAATCCCTTGCAATTGGAACCTTAGACATTCAAGGATAACAAAGCTCAGCTAATTCACAAATTAAGGGTGTGAGAAATCTAGGCTCTGGTGATTTTGCTTGAAAGATATTACGTGATAAGCAGTTGACATAAGAAAAACCAATCTTACATTACAAAACTGCCACCTAAATGACCATGTGAATATTTTTTATGGTATTTACTATTATTATACCTTTCACATCTTGCCCTTGCATATCTGTTGAATGTTTATTATCTTATTTAATTTGGTACAATTTTGGGTGATCCTTAAATAGTGGTTTACAATTTCTTGGCCAAACCGACACTAAAATTGTTATTATTTTTAACCAAATCTTCACACTGAAAGCACCTATAGCAGCCTTAAACTAATAAGAATTTGAAGATGATGCAAACTAGAGTCTCACACATTTGTTCAGAGATTCTAAAAAATATTTTTTCAAAATTTTTGGAATCAAATTGCACTTCTTTTTCCATCTCCCACCTAAAATCCCTTTTTTTCTTCAAAAACAACATTTTAAAAAGTGACGCACACCATAACGATAAATTTTTCTTTTCCATGAAGATAAACTTAATTCTTTTGAATTTAGATTTGTAACTCTAATATCTAGTGCTTCAATTTGTTGTATATATTTTTATTGAATATTTTTCTTTAATCAAGTTTTGAAATCAAACCAATTACAATTGCATATAAGTGACTATATAACGCAGATAACTTTTTTTTTGTATATATCTAAATTTTTTTTTTTTTTTTTGATCAAGGACTTCAATATCTATGCACTCATATTTTTTATTTTATTTTTGATAATCTCGCCATTTTTCTACATGTGCAAAATAGAGATCTTCATTTTCGGAATAGTTGAAAACCTATGTTTGTCAAAACTAAAAACAAATACATAATAAAACCAAACATATTAAAATTATATTCATTGATAGCTTCCGTTCGAGGACTACCTTATTCCAGTTGGGTTTGTGAAGATTCATCCATTTTCATCCTCAACCTGAGCTCCGAAGTGGCAAAATTCAGGGTTTTTTTTGTGTCTCAAGGGGGGATGAGGAATAAGGGGTTCAATGGAACTCTAGTTCATTCAAAACCGCGGTTCATTCAACCCCTTTATAAGGGTTTTGTTGGATTTTAAGCGTGAGCATTAAAAGGGTTCTCCGAACCCGTGTTCTAGTGAACCCACGGGTTCACGAATCCAATAGAATTAGGAACCCCTAAAATCATTTTTCCATGCATTCATTTTCTGTGAGTTTTCCTTCCTCACTTCAATTGTAAACCACTATTGTGGCTTCACCCCTTTGCTATTTTGTTGTTTGTGTTAAGATCTTGAATATACAGTTCAGCAAGTTGTATACAGGGATGAGCATATTCAATAAAATCCTTTACTTGAGTAAAGCAGGAGGCTATTTGTAGGGAACTATTATTACATTCATAACTCCTCTTTAACTTGCTTTGCATATGAAATGATATACAAAACACAAATTGTGTAAAATATAAGAGGGATCCAACAAGAATTTTTTGTTCTTGTTTATTACATTTCCTCCATTTTGATCATGTGATTTGTTGGAGGTTGGTAAGGGTGTCAAAAGACAACGAATCATGGCCATCTTGAAAACAATACTAGTTGCATTACCTAATATAGTGCAAATCACTATCCATGTGTTATTGATGAACCTTATAATTTTTTAGATTTTGGTGATACTGTTTGATGGAATGGCAAGGCTTACAAACTCTTTCAGGTTTAAAAATTGGTCGACTATAGTGATGCTGCTATAAATCTGAAATGGTTGGATGATAATTTTGAAAGGTACCTTCCTTTATTTGGTTGTGTGAGACAGACAACTGTGGCTGTTAATGTAATGGTTAGGAAAGAAATTGACAGCTTTGTATATATCATGGACTAGTAACTGTGAATTTTAGTGACAGATTTTGTCAAACTATTCATTTTATATGTACTTGTGTGAAGGCTATTTTGCACAGTGACAATCCCCCCTTAATTTCTGTAACTACTTTTGGAGAAAAACATATCAGTGCTTGATGTTTTCACATCAAGCGAACATGTATGTGGTACCAATTTGTGGGTTTTCTTATTAATGAATGTCAAGAACAGGTAATACTAAATGATGGTTAAGATACAAGTATGGTAAGTGGATTTTTTAATCTTTGAACTGTGAAACCTTATCATAAGAGGGACCATACTGCAATAACAGAACAACTTAATTTACAGGAAACAGTGTTTTCGTTGTTAATCGGTGGGGTATGATTATTAAAGATTTTTTTAATAACAAGAACTTAAACTATCATTATTCTACTATTTTGTTCAATCAGAGACATTGCATCTGATTTAAATTGTAGATCATGACATAAACTTGATGAGAAGGTTTCAGATTCCTTGGCTTGGCTAAGACATGGTTTGCAGACATACTTTCACAGAGACTATATAGTGGACAACCTCCATGATAATTCATGAATTATCTCAGTCGAAACTTTAGACCATAAGCCAAAAAGTGTAATATAAATATAATTTCCCACAATATATAATTTTGTAACCCATTTGCAGATATGTTACTTTGGTACTGAGCATGGTTTCTTTTGTTAGCCTAGGTCTACTTACTCTTATACACAACATATTCCTTGTCAAGCTTCTCGTGGATATAATTTTTTAAATATAGTAGCATTCTAAAATAGTAGGACCTATAACTGATTACATTATGCTGTAAACTCAGACTCTTGATGCTGGAATTGGTTTTATTTAGAACCTGTACAAGGATCGTATTTATGCAATTGTAACTAGTGGCATGAGTATTTACTTGTTAAGGGTGGTTCTGTGGATATTTGGGTTTACATGGCTTCTGTTATCACACATGGCTGGAGAGATTGACATCATATAATCCTTTGGTATGGTGATAAAATAGGTCAAAACTTTCTAACCTTATTTTATGAATGCAAAATCCATAGTAAATTAGATTGCATGGTTGGAATGGCTAATGTTGAAACATGTATCTGCTTGATTAATTCTCTTATTTTATCCTTGATGTGTGGCATTACTTGATCTGTAAATTAGTTGAGTGGCCTTGTGGTGGCTACAACCTAAGGGTTATTGGTGCGGCAGCTATGTGGGCAAAAGAATGAAGCTTGATGGTATCAGTTTTTGCCCACTCATGTAGTAGAATGTTGTGTAGTAGTCTTAGTCCTGGACTTAGATTTGTGACATTCTCCATGATTGTACTCTTCGAGAAAGTAGCATGTACCCAATGCATGACATTCTTCTTTAAACTGCTATCCCTATAGGTGAAAGTTGCTAGAATGAATACGCAACCAATACCTCTGCAAGAGAATATGCTATTTTCATTGTTTATGATCTGGATGTATGTGATATCTGGTATGATCTTGACCTTTGGATGAATGTATTGCTCATAGATGCATCTTGTATTAAACATATTAGTAAGCATTCTTATTAGAATTTAAGATCTTAGGTTACTAATCATCACAAATAAAAGATAAATGAAATAAATTCCCATAATTAAGATGGACTGACCTGCTCCACAGCTTAAATGAAATCCATACCAATAAATTCTAGTAAAAGAGGGCCAACAGAAAGAGAACATAGAAGAATATTGAAGCAATCTGGTCCAAAAATAGTACTCATATTATGTAGGTTTGCCTTTTAATTGCATTATTTTCAGCAATATTTTGTATCATGGAAGACCGCCTATAGAAAAACTGTAGAAAATAAATGTCCTATACCATCTTTACTACTTCTTTTCTTAGCATCTACAAAACTTTATCCACATGGTATTTTAAAATTCTAAACATTGAAATTTTTATAGTGCAAATAAGCTCATCATGAAAATGTTTTGAGGATATCATTTTCAAAACAGTATTAGAGGCTACATAAATAATGCTAACTAAAACATTACGTGTGCTGAAAAACATATGGGTCCTTGTCTAGACCTTCATAACAGAGTTCAAGATGAATACACTACAAAATCAAGTCAAAACTGGAGGATCTAAAAATACTTGAGCATGGCTTGATATTTATTCAAAAAAAATTCTATAGCTAAAATAAACCAACTCATAGCCTGTGCCACCAACTATAAGAACCCACAGTACACATTTGTTACAAAATATTATATAGGATATCCCCAGGTTCTAGCATCAAATCTCAAAAGTTTTCTGCAAAAGATCTCCCTCAACTCTAATGTCAAATCCTAGAAAATTTGTAGGTAAAATTCCTACAATTTTACTGTTGAGTATCAGAATTGTTGTGTATAATAAATGATATGGATATGTTATTTTTATTAAAATAATAATATTAAGATTCGAAAGAGCATTATGGTATGCCATAGATTTGACGTTGGCTCCAACGCAACAGTGTTCTTTGATTGTGGGGGGTTTGGATTTTGTTTGGTATAAACCTCCCCAAGCGTAATACTATTTTATTGGTAATTTTTTTTAATTGTGTACAAAACCCTTAGTTCTAATCCTAAACTTTTGGAAGTTGTGTGTGTTAATCTTCCAAAGTTATGATGTTAAATCATTGAAATATGTGGATAAATATTTTCAAATTCTAATATCCAATGTTGGGAAATTCATGGGTAAAGCTCTGGAAGATCTAATATTGACTATCAGAAACTGAACACCAATGAAATTGTTCTTTTTATTGTCTAAATGACAATGCAACGATTCAAAGTTGAGCAAATGTAGGATGAATAGTTTTTGATGTTGGTGCCAATATAAAGTATTGTTTAATTATGAGGTTTTGAGTTTAATTGAATAGACATCTCCATTGCTCAACTTGTAATACATTAAATCTTGGATGATTTCTGTATTTTATATATATATATATCCCCTAAATGTAATGTTAAATATCAAAAGAATTGTGCATATATCTTCCTAAAATCAAATGTCAAATCCTTGAAACTTTGTGCCTGCTAAATGATATGGATTTACTCTTTTAAGCATTTAAATATTAATAATAGGATTCCAAGTTGAGAATGTAATGATGCTAAACTATTGAAGGTTGGCATGAATAAAGCTATCTTATATGATTGTTGGTTTTTTGGTTTTCTTTGCAACTATTAGAGTACCAAATTATAGAAGTAGCAAAGAATATATGTAGTCTGAAGAAGCATGAATTTGATTGGCTCCTCCATCTTGATATTGTGGAAGACGGTGAAAAATTGAAGGTACTTTTTTCTTTTTCTTTTCAAGCAATTGTGTTATTTGATTACAAATTTTCAACCTCTACATATGAGGAAGACAAGAAAATCAAAGCATAGTCTTATAAAACTTCTCAGGGAAAAGTGAAAAGACAAAATCATGACCAATTCAGTCTTAAAGATTTATTGATATTGCCCTAAATATTTTTATACCACTCAAACTAGAAATCCATATAACTAGCACTACCAAACTACACCCTAAAATTGGTTGATATCTATGTTCCTAGTTCAGAGTCAACAGTTTGCCAAAAATATTTCCTCGGGTTCATCACAGTTGGGCAGCCATATATCTATCTTTATGCACACATACCATGTGTGTGTATACATAAATATGTGTATATGATCAATGGTGTTCTCAATTCTACATTTAATTTTGTACATTTTGTGCAAATTATGGTTATATATATGGTCTTCCAAATTCCACATTTAATTTTGTACATTTTGGGTAAATTATGATTATAATGTTGGAATTGGGTGTTAGTTTTAGATCAGAAATTAAATAAGCAGAAATACAACACATAAGACAAATGAACACAACAGGTACCCTAGGAAAACCCTCCTTCTTGAGGGAGAAAAAACCCAGCAAAATATATATCTCTTATATAGAGAACGAATAATAGTAGAAATCTGCTTGACAAATCAGACCCTTCTCAAGGGTGAACTTAATACAATAAATGATAAAAATCTCCTCTTGAAGAATTCGATATGCTGCTAGGAGGATGTGAACTTCTGCTACTACTTGATGCAAATTATGAAGTGATTGAATTGATGTAGAAATGAATGATCATCACCTTACATATATACCAATCTAGGCAACCTTTCATCTAGGTCGACTCCCTTAGAAAAAATATAAAATAATAATTGCAATAAGTAGGCTGACCTTCCTTTAATTAAGGAGAAAATATCTCCTCAAGCTACCAAACACTAACATTGGGAACACTATATATATAACCATAATTTGCACACAATGTAACAAAATTAAATGTGTATTTGATAACATTGCAAATTATTGATAATTCTATGTCAATTGCCAAATGATAAATATTAAAGATAAATCAAAATGGTTTAACTTTATATTAGTGCAACTGCACATGGAAAATCAATATAAAATTATAAAACAATAATTAATAAATTTTTAAGATAAATCATAATGGTTTATATCAATGCAAAAGCCCATGGAAAATAAACTATAAATTATAAATCAATAATCATCATTTATAGTTGGGTTCTCGTCTTCTTTTTTTTCACTTTTTTTTTAATTGCACCCTTTTTTGAACCCAGGGGTTTTTCTTGGGGTTTGTCTTAGACCTGCACATTTGGCCCAGGCTAAACTCTGGCAGAACCTAGGCCAGACCTAGACCGGAAGCATTGATATCATGAAAGCTGAATCCAAACCTGAACCTCCTAAATTGATCCCAATATTGAATGGGGAGCTTTCTGATTATTTGCTAATTTTCCTGCCACCGAAATAGCATTTGGTATTCCACATGTGCTTCTGGTTATTTTTTGGGATTTGTTGATTGGAATTATGCTACAATTCATTGGATTTATGCATATAATTTATCAGCAATGATGGTGCCACCAAAAAGTGATGCTCATTTTAGTATTCAGTTCAGGGTGTGATGGTACAACTTGATTTGTAATAATATTATTTATTAAAATTATAAATGTTATTTAAAATATTTCTTTTCCTAAGCAGAGTTTTTATTTTAATATTCTAAGGTCTGATCTTAAGAAAGAATTTTAGAGTTTACAGCCCTGACATGACCGCAAGATGGCCATATCTATGGTTAAGTTGTAACAAAAATTTGCATCTTCAAAATGAATTTAGAGGAGACATACCACTACCTAAGATTTATGAATCAAACAGTTTGCTTCAAGGATTCTTTGCAGGCCATGCCAAATATTAAAATAATAGATGTTTAAAATGTTGTAAAACCAACCATAAACAACATAACTGAGATTAAAATAAAGTAGATAATATAAGGAGGATCTTACACAGAGTCTTTGGCAATGAGCAGGACTAACATTAATGTATAACTCCAGGGCAGCTGGAGTGTAGATCATGGCCACAGTTCTGTGTGCCACAATAATGCTCATGTGTTCTTAATCTCCTTGCTTAATCTCAACATTTCAAGATAACTCCTCTGAAGATAAACGATATGTTCTTGCATTCCATCATGCTGAACTTTGAAACTTTTTAAAAGTTTGATCAGTGACAAGCAATTCATGTGAATTAGATACAGTTGGTCCTATTTCTAGACATCAATGCCTTGAAAGAGGTGTTTAAAATCATCCAAATTCAACTGATTACTATAGGCATTGTCTATAAGTTTTATTGAGAATTCCTCTACGATTGCTAATGCCACCCTAAAGATGTATTTTTCTGGACTGAGCAGATGGTGTGTTGGCCCGTATAAGAGTCTAATATTGAGAGAATTTTTTATGTCTCCTTTTCTTGTTTTCTTTTGCATGGTGCTTATCTCCCTTATTTTTTCATGTAATTAAACCATCCCATGTCTTGAAGTGTAAGCTATCTTCTCTCCAAGTTATACTTCATTTGTTACTCCATTTCTGCAATGAATTTGGGTTTCAACTTTGAACTTGTTTCTTCTACCATTTTCTTGTCAGTTATGTTTTTATGGATTTTGTCAAGTTGAGTTCTTTTCCTGGTTTGCATAATTTGAGTAAATATAAATAGCCAGTTCCAACACAAAAAATAGATTTTTATTATTGTAGATGATGAGATTCTCTTTCTTGCCAGTTAAGGAGAGCCACAAGTGATCATGATAAGAAATACTTCTAACCAATCCAGGGAAGAATTTGTCCACAGTTGATCGATGCTTGTAAATCATGCAATAGAAAGGATAACAAACAACAAATTTTTTTTCCTTTAATCAAGATGGTTAAATTGAAATTTATTGGGCCATTAACTGTACCATAATTAGGAACCCAAGTCATTTTGTATAATGATGGCACATAAGAGAGGGGAAGACACCATGAAACAAATGTAAATATTTCGTAACATAAATCATTCAATAGTCATCAAGTAGTTCAAGCCTCATTAAGATTCTATGTAAATGATAGCTAATTGATTGGATGAACTCCAAGATGTAAATCTAGAATCAAATGCGTTATTCCTTTATTTATTGATTGCTATGATTTACTAAAAAATTGATAATAGTCCCACTCTAATTTACCGAGTTCTCTACTCAACACCTTCCTATAAATCTACCCTTATCCTGTTCAAATTGGGTTCTGATCTCATGTCAAATGTGGCTACTGACGAACCTACTGCATACCTAGGCAGGGGATCCTGAGCAGCTGAGGCAAAGCTGGTGCTTGCTGCTTTCAAAAGTTTCAAATAAATAAATAAATAATTTGAGTTAAAAAATTTCACTATATGCAGCCTATTAATTTAAGCTTTTCTGCTTCTATCAGCACAAAAGAGCCATTTGAGTAATTAATCCTTTTACATCAAACTATAGTGGATTTTTCGTTAAGCATATTCATGTAAACTGCTTAATGTTATTAGCCTTTCTATTATTTTACTCAGGGCATGTTTCAAACTTGAGTGGAATGTTGTTCATTTTAGTTCTTGCATTGGGATATTTTTTGTACCCTCAATCAAACATGAAGCAGAAGTAGAAAAGCTCAAATTAAAAGTCTGGTATTTTGTGAATTTTAAAAATTAAAATTAAGATGTTCATTTAAAATTTGAAAATAAATACATCTTTTGTTACCGTTTAATAACACTCAAGTAGAAAAGGCAACCAAATGAACATAGTTTTTTTGATCGATATCCTAGCTCTACCATCAATTCCATAAACACTTATGAAAATATGAAATGAATCAATATAACTGGACCATTTATAAATTTTCCAATACATCAAAAGAAAAAGCATGGATGCATTTTGTAATATCTATAATCACATACACAAAATGTGGATATTCACTATGTGAAGCACATAAATGCAACCTTTATACTTCAATAAACATGAAATAAATTCAAAGGGTGTTGTCCATAGACATATGTGAGCTGAACAAGAAGAAACTCTACCTATGGGATGGGTGCCTAATGGAAAAAAATATCACTACCTACACCTTGAGAACTGATGGTCACACAGATAAGGATGGGGAGTCCAGTGAAAGGCACCTGATCCTAGCAGCTTCGCACACACACAACCAATCTGCAATGTACAATATGGAAATAACAACAAACTTTAGAATTTGTCGATCATAATTCAGATTATAACTTGCCTATAGGCATGCAGTCTAGTCATAGGGATCTTCAAAATAAATTAGAATCTCTCCAACATTTTTCCTTGGTTGTTTCTGCTTGGTTGTCATAGGCCCACAAAGGCCAGTAGAAGATAAATCTTAGCTCCTTATTCCCATGATTCCTCACCTTTTGATCTTCACATATTTTTTTAATACAAGATATCTGCCACCTTGCAAAAGAATTAAAAAATGCTCTACCCATGGTCAGGAATAGGTAAATGAAGGAAAATGCCTGATAGAAAACTGCAGTGAATGGTAATACAATGATTAGTAATAGGAAAATGAAGGAAATGCCTGTCAGCAGTTGCAGCGAATGGTATCTGCTTGTCAGAAACTATAAGTGATAGACATCCACATCTCCATCTAAATTTCCCAACAGAGAAGGAAGAAATGGCTCAGGGATAAGGCAAAATTCACGTCCTTAGAGGTGGACCCTACACAAGACAGCATTGCTTTCAACACAAAAGAGACAATTGCTTCAAAGAAGGGTGCAATTCCTAGTAAAATATGCAAGAAGAGGTTTTAGTATAGATCGAACATCCATAGGATTTCAAAAAACCAAGTCAGTATGTGGGCTCCGACAAGGAAACTGCCTAAACCAATCAGCTAGGAACCACAAATGGACAAGTAACAACCTGAAAACTCACAGAATTAGGATAGAAAAAACCAAAATTGAATGACCACCATTTTTGGGTGGTGGAGGATTGTAGGTAACCTTGATCTTCTTGTGTTAGACATATTTGGTAAGTGGAATTTTCCATTAGTTTTGAGACTCATGAATATTTTACTAAAGTCTAGAAGTGAAATCCATGCTTGACAACTTAAAATGCATTCATCTAGGTCTTGCTCTTTCACTTGAACAAGTATCATAGTTCCATGGATTTTCCTAATGGGAGGAGGTGGGGATGAGTTTTAGGGACGGGGGACCAAGGACCTAAGTTTGGGGACGGCGGGGGGAGATAGTGGCGGGGTGGCGGTAGGGCACTGAAATACATATAGTACTTGGAAAAATAGTTATAAAAATATGTACAAATATAAGAATTATACATCTTGGAGACAACTAGGAGTCCCCTAGACATCTTTATTTTCCTGTTGTGTTTGCATGTCAAATGTATCAAAGAGCAATTGTGGTCAATTTCACTAATAAAATATGATTTAAACAATCCAATTGCATTTTGAGGGCTATCTTGCAGACACTTTCATTTCAAAAGGTCAAGCAGTTATTTCTAGAAGCAATTAGATTCAATGTACATGGATTGTAGAAATTTAATGTCTGTAAAAGTAATTATTTATAGAAGCAGTGCCTTAAAAATGTAAGGTCAAGTAGTTATTTCTAGAAGCAATTAGATTCAATTTACATGGATTGTAGAAACATAATGGTGTTTTAGCTCCCACGTTTTAAGGTTTTCCCTTGGTTTGCAGAGTAGAAAATCAGCTTAAGAAAGACTCCATCAATATTAAAGGATCATTGGCATTGATGCAATGATAAAGACGTCCCTGTTAAAGGATCATAGAGTGGTTTCTTTGTCATGAAGAACAAAAAAGGTATCCATCCACCAAGGCACTATCATGAGGGCATGATACATAGTAGCCAAGAGAGTTTTGTAGTTGGGGTTTTAGAAGTATAAAATTCACACTTTCAAGAGGAAAAAACCCCATAACAATAGATATCAAGCAAAAGCTTTGGTCTGAGAGTACATTGCAAGTCTGACGAAGGAAACAACCATTGAATGAAAAGAGTGGTGGTTTCCATTTTTGTAATTCCAGAGCTTATTGAGCAACATTTTCTGAGTTGCAACACCAGTATCATTCAAGAAAGGGTAGGACATTAAACAAGGTTACAATCTAAAGGTAGGACTTTCAAGTGGAAATCTTGAATCCTGAAACCTCATGCTTCCCTTTATTTGTTTGAGATGCATTCACTTTTATTAGTGCCATTTTTCCACCGATATTAAAGGTCTTCTCACTATTATAATCTTTATTTTCTTCTATGATAGTGACCTTTATTTATCTGCCATGATTGTTACTTCCCACTTGAATACACCACTTAATTTTAACAGTGAATATATCTCTATACTTTACCATGAACTCCACTCATTTTAAAGGTCCCTATCCTTTCTATTATTTGACAAATACTTTTAGGTTTGCACTAAGAAATAAATCATGATCTGTAGGATGAGCTATTGTTTGTATGAAAATCATTATTATATGCATTAAGATCAATGTTTTATCATTTCATATTATTGTGATAGTGTTGCTACAGTAGTCCCATGACTGTAAAAACTTTAACATTTCTTTGATATTGTGGACAGAGAATAAACTGGAGTCCCTTACCTTTGGGTTGCACTCCAACTTTGACTATCTTGACTCTTGTTAATTTTATCTCACATGAATGCAAGGGAGGTTAACCTTGATGAGGCACAGATAGTAACCATTTTTGTTATGTCACTTTATCTTTTTGCCACTATGCCTAGCCCACTGGACTTCTTAGTTTTCTACCTTGAAAAGTATATTATTAACTATAATTGATCTATGATTTCTGATTCCTCTCATATGATTTTTCCATCTTTGAGATGATGTTCCTCTTTGGGTACCCCAATTAAGAGTGACCAAACCCACTCACTCTCATTCTGGACTTCGTACATACAATGCACCTTGGTTTGAAGGGTCAACAAATCTTCATCCATATTTCAACAGATATGACCATGCATATATAGTTATACATATGATCTGAAACTTATATGCAACTTCCTTGATACTTCTAAGTTCTAAGGGATCATTGGCCATGGATCTTAGAAGATTTTTTAAGAGATATTCTTTGTGCCTTCTTAAGATCAATGAACTAGTCCCTATCTGTTGGTCATTTTCTCATTGGTATCTAACATTGAATTTTTTTCTTATTTATAGGAGTTGATCATGAGGGGTTTGGTCTTTCATTAAATGTTTCAGATTCAGCACAGCAGTCACCTTTAGCTGTTGTCTTCATCAGTCATACAGTCTTCTTTAATGGCCATACTCTTTTTATCAACTATACTCTTTTCACTGTTTCAGTTGTTAAGATGTAGCTGCTTATGACTTGTAATCCTTTGGAACTCTTATTCATTCCCTGATGTGTTCTATATAGGGTTTACTTGAGAGTTTCCATTGACCTATCTTGGTTATCAATGAATATTGTAAACTTTATTTTTTATTTTTTTTATTGCTTTGGTGATGGTTGAAAACCAGATTAATACTTAACATTCAACTAAATAATAACCCTTGATGTATAATTTCTTTGTAATACTAAATTGTTATAATTATCAACATCTAATAAATTATTATATGTTCACAAAATAAACAGTAGAATAAGTAGTTATTTATCATTTTGCATTCCCTTAAACTTCAAATTTTGCAATATTTGTTGCATCATCTTTATTCTTCATTCCTTTTGTAAAATGATTATATTCATTTAGAAAATATCTTCATTTTTTCTCTCTTTAAGATATTTAAAATGGCAAGCCTTTTGTAAGAGAATATTTTTATAGATATGCTCACTAAAGCTTAGATTTTGCTTATGCTTGTGTATTTTAATATTCTCCATTTATCACAGATTAAAAAGGATAGTGAAGTTGAGCACTTATCTCTTGAAGTGAGTGAGCTGCACAAATCAAAGGAGTTATTAGAAGTTATGGAGCAAAAAGGTAAAGAGCTTAACGAGAAGAATAACTCGATTAAGATATATTTGGACAAGATTGTATGTATTTATCTTTCATTTTGAAATATTTGTTCCCATATTTACTTGAAATATAAATATCACACTCATAAATTCTTTGCTTGTGTGTTGATTTATAATCTTATATAGTGTTAGAGAAGTCTGTGCTTCCGGGATTTATTAGATTTGTATTTATGATTTTTCTGTAGCTATATGCATTTGGACTTATTGTGTACGTTTAAAATTATTTAATTTATCGATTTGACTAAGATAAGTTTTCATAAATCTGGACTATCATATATGATATATATGAGATAAGATCCGTAGTAGTTTGGCAGATGAAACTTTGCATGCTTGCAATTTTGTGAAAAATAACTCTCAATTGAGAATTGGCGATTTTATCAAGAATCCCTTTATCATGTTTGTATTGTCTATAACTAGTGCAACTTTTATTCTAAAAAGAAAAAACTCTGAGAGCCAAATTGATGTTATAATTAATGAGGAATAAGTTGGTTGATTGGATCAAAATCTAGTTTTATAGTTTTCATTTACATAAGAGCATTCAATATTTTCCTATTGTCAGGTGTGCCTTTTCCATTAACATATTGACATCTTCTTTTAGTTGCTTCTTTTACTTTATGTCGTCCACTGATAAACATAAAAACCATTGTAATTAGGTGTATAGTTGATAACAAACAATACTTAGATTGTTCAAGCAAAAACAAATTAAGGTTTTGCTTTATATTGTAGGCTGGTTCAATTAGGCTTTAGAGATAATAAAAAGAGGTTCAAATGGTGATGTAAAGAATAGCTTGATGATTTTTACATAGATTGGGTAGGTTTATAATGTGTTTGACCTACCTTACCAGGTATGTTATTTTTCTACCATTGTAGGTTTTGAACCTCTCAAAACCTACTTGGTGTTTGAGATATGACCATTGAGGGTTTGAAATAATGTGCTTTGGGAATTACTGTTTAATTTTATATTAATTTTATTAGCCCTTTAATAAGAATACTGTTTAGTTCATTTTTAAAATGAGCTCCAAAGATATGGACAAGGTGATGTGTATGATGCAGAGCAATACACAATTGGAAGAAACAAGTGTTTTTGTGAGATATGATTGAAACTACTAAAAGTATTAGAACATTATCTTTGCAAGTTCACTTACTAGCCTTCCTTCTTAGGCTCAAACCCTCAAAAGGTATCAACACTCATTGATTTTTCTTACTTAGGCTCCCAAATGCTTTCATCACACTCTATAGGCTACATTTAAACCCTACCTAATATTGGACAACTCAAAATAATGCATTTTCCATAAAACCCTCAAACGACTAGAGTCTAAGACAGTATTAATGCAAGTAAACACACTGTTTGCTATAACTCACACAAAATTAAGAGTTAGAACTTTCCCTTTGGTGGAAATGTGCCAAAGGACTTGCAAAAAATATGCTTCAAATCTCATAATTTTTCAATAGATGAATTAAAAGACATGAATAAAACTTACTTGCTAGAAACCCTAGTTTCTGAAGAGGGCAACGAGCACTATTTTGATCATAACTTGAGCAAAACTCAATGAAATCACCTCAAAAAAATTGCATTTGAACCTTAAGACATTCCATTATCATCCTATAGAATCAAAAATCTGAAATTTTCCATACATGGCCATACCAATATGTTCTTTGTTGTTTTTTCATAAAATTGTCATAAAAATTGATAAAAACAGGGTTTTCATGAAAATATTTCTCCCCAACTTCTTGGAGCATATCATATCATTAAATCAACATCAATGAACTTACAAAAAAGTAGTTACACTAGAGCATAAGTCCTTTTTCTCCAAAATCCCTAATGACTATATCATTAAACTTGACATTTATGCCTTTTTATGCAACTTTTAACCCTATACCACACCTAGGCTAGAAAATATTACAAAAGATTATATATATGGTTTTCTAAGACCATTTTTTGATCTTTTCTTGGTATACAAATCAGACTCACAGAACAAAATAGTATTTAAAAATTCAACTAGGTCTCTTGGACCTTCAAGAACAACATTCAAGTGATGCTCTTGCATCAGTGTAGTGACAGATTCGTGGGATGACAGAGGAATGAGAATTAGGAATGCACAAGAGGCAACTAGTCTTTTGAGGACTTTAGTTTTTTTTTTGGGCTCTAATTTTTAGGAATTTTTGGTGGGATGAAACATCTTGTAGAAAGATATAATCAATCAATTATGTTGGGGATGAAAGAAAGAGGACTATATTGTTGCATGTGTTATGTAGAAGTTGCAAGTTGCAGTTGGTAAGTTGGTCAAGGAACATATGGGTTTACTAGTATGGATTAATGTTTAGGGACATCCTAGTTGTTAGCTATCGGAGGTAGGGGCTGAAGTGATATTCCCATCTAATCCTGTCATACATTTTCCTTAGGAAAACTTTAGATATGTCCTTTGTTGTATATAGGAAAGGTGGCAAAAGAAAATTTGGTAGACCATTTTGCTTGTCCTCTGAGGTGGTTAGGACCTTCAATTCCTCTTTATTAAGAAATCTATCCAAAATCATGGCATGCCATACAGAAGAATTGTCTTGATATTGAGCCATAGTTTGTCAGTGCCTAAATAGCTTTCCATGTAAACTTTCCATAAAAGTAGGATTAAGGAAATTTGTTTTTCTAGTTACCTTACAACACTATTAAAGCCTAATAAAAGCTGAGTAAATGGATCTTGAATTAGGTAAGATGGCCATGAACAGGTAGGAAGATCCCAATTTGAATATTCATTTAAATTAGTATCAGCTATGAATTATGTAAAATTGTATGGTTAGGAGTAACTTTAACCCACTCTAATTCATGATAGCTTAATTTTTGCTTTGGCCAGCTTAACCTAACCAATGACCGTGGTGCTTTGGAAGCCAAAATACATGAAATTGAAGTTGAAATTGCTTGTTCACATGCAGCACATGCTCATCTTTAGTAGGTATTAATTTTCTATTTTTCTTTTTATGTTATCATTACAATGATAATGGCTCAATTGTGTCATTGGATTAGCTCTAACACATTCATGAATGGGAGGAGGAGTTAATTCAAAAACACAACACCTAGTTGACTGAAGAATTAACATGTAAAGTTAACATAGTCCTACAAAAACACCAAAGTAGTGTGGAAGTGGAAGCAGAGCTTTCTGCTAAACTATCAGAGGTAGTGAGCTTATTATCTTCTTTGTTCCAAAACTACCTTATGTTTATAAGTTTTTCTGAGGCATGTCTAAACATTTTCAGGATGAGAAAAAGGGGAATGATTCCTTGGGAGAATTATAGAGGAGTAAAGAAAAAGTTAAGGAGCTGGAAGAAAGACTTGCATCAACAAGAGAGGTAGGACAAACTTTTGGTGACTTTGATAGTTTGATCGTATTTAATTTTTATGCAAGGTGGAACTCTTCTCAATTGGTGATTGTGTTCTATAAAGGAGCTAAGATTCACTAAAGAAGAAGCTACTTCCGAAGAACAACATTTTTAATAGAAGTTGCAACTGTAAGTTTCAAATTGCAGGCACTTTGAAATTGTTCCTGTTGTCTTCCACATTGGTTTCATTATATTGTCAATTCTTTATATTGAGGATGGATTATAATCGAAACATTTAATTTTTTACCAATGACAATGCTAGTGTGCAAATTTTGTCTAAATATTAAAACACATTTTCATTATCATGTTTTACTTGAAAAGGCAGGGATAGTTCTAGTAAAAGAAATAAACACAATTTTTGTATGAAACTATAAGATTAAAATAGAAAAGACATAGGCACTGCTGGTTGTATTGGCCATAATTGATAAAAACAATAGATTAGAGTTGGCATGAAATGAACCTATATTAGAAATGGCTATCCCAATAGGCAATGTTAGATTTCCTTCTCTACCAGCATAATTTTAGTTACACATTTATCAGAAACAAAATCATCATGGGATTCAAAAAGTACTAAAAATAAAAGCAAAAATTTATTTTGTTTCTTACATGTCACTCTATGTTCAAGTTCTATATAAACATATTATTGTTGGTTGTTAAATATTTGCATCTAACCAGCCAACCTTCGCGGCTGAAAAATATTTTTTAGCCAGCCGTGCATGTTGTGCAAGAATAACAACAAAGAGAATGTAGATTTTATGGTTCAAAGGTAATTTTCTTAATCTCGAAAAATTTTATTTGTGGGTTGCCTTTTGTTTTTTTTTGTTAAATTCTTACTCCTTTGAACTCTTAAGGTGAAAATTTTGGAAAAAAATAGTAGTTGCAAAGAAAGATAATTGATAATTTTTTAGTTTTTATTTCACTTTAAATCTTTTCTAATTTATAACAATTTGTTGCGATGGCATTAGGTCTAAATTCATTGGAGGTTATTTATTTAGTGCAATTTCTATGATGTGTATGAAGAGAAATGCATCATGTTCCATATTTAAAGTGCAATTTTTGCCAGCTTCCAGGCTTGCAGATTTATACAAACAAAGTTATGATGAGTGGGGACAAAAATAAAATGAACTTGAGGGTGTGATCAAAGCATTAGAAGTAAGTAATTTTCTACATAACATAACTTCTGAGCTTTCTAGTTTTGTGAAACTCAAGAGTTCGTAGTCATTGGTTAATAAAACAACATTTGGCTTCTCACACAGTTTATTTTGTAGACCCATTTGAATCAGGTCGAAAGTGATTATATAGAGAAACTTCAGAGAGAAGTTTCTACATGGGAGGATTTACTAAAGGTATTAATTTAGAAAGTTGATATCCCAGGTCTCAATTTTTGCTATTTTTTTTGGTGAAATAGTTTTAAGAATTCTACTAAATTCAAGGCCATTCTTGGGTCACGGAGATAGTTTTTGAAACTTACTCCAGATTTATGTTCTTAATAATTGCCAATTTTTATTAATATATCCCCAAGCTTTGAACATATTTATTAGAATAGATGATTTTTCAAAGGATTTGATGGTGAAAGTACAATTATTATTTTTCTTCCTTTTGGTGTCTGTTTGGATTACAGGAAGCTGTCGAATTGAAGGAGAAGTTGGAGAAAGCTCAAGTTGACATACAAACCTGTAGAACTAAAAAGGAATCTGATTCACTTGCATCAATCAATTTCTCAACGGACAAAAATATAGAACAATTGTAAGTCTATTGCATGATTTTCTCTACATGTGGGGTTTGTTATATTGAGTATTGTTCTTGTTACCATTTACATAGGAATCACAAGGCTATATTTTTGAGCTAAAATTTTTAAATGATTTAGATTGATGAAAATGGGGGATTTTTTAGGGATCCTCACCCATTTTTTAATAAATAAAGATGATATTACATTATAAAAAGGTTAACTAGCATTGCACAGTAAAATCGATGACCACATTTCAAAGTCAACTATGATGGACTAAAAAGTATCATATAGTGCCTGAGGAAAGAAGGGTGGCCATACACATTGTAATGAACCCTTTTGGAAAATTCCTATAGCCACAAAAATTGCTACTACAACACTTGGGATTGACCCAATTGTTCATGTTCATCAATTTGCAGTAGTAGTAGTAGTAGTGCTCTCATATTGCATTCTTTGTTTTTGTGTATTAGCTACCTTTTTCTATGTGTAACAGTGTTGTCATAACCTGATGTGTCTAGTATGTGTGCATGGTAATATAGTGTTTATATTTTGGCCTTTGTATTTGATTAGTATGAAGTTAATAGTGACATTGTAAGCACTGCTATGAGTGTTAGCCTTTTAGTAAATTAGATTGATGAATGGTTCTTGGAATCTATGCTTACTCTAATCCCTCTCCACCATTCTCTTTCTGGTTGAATTTATATTATATGGATGATAATAATCATCTAAACTACCAAGCCTCTTGATCAACAAAAATGCTAGACTGCTAAGGTAATTTTTAGGGTAAAACATTCATAAGGTATCATTGGAATTATTTTTGAAAATTTCTTTTTCCAATTATTTTAACACACATGCAAGTACTATTTCAGTAATGGTTGTTTTATTATGTAAACAAGGGTAATCATTACCTATGTAATATAATGCGTTTTTCTTTTCTTTTTGCAAAAATGTATTGATAAACTCAAAGAAGGGGATAAAGTTAGGGTGTTGGATCCGTTTGATGGTGATGTTGTGGGCATTAGGCAGATTCACTCCCTATCTATTGTACATGGAGTCAACTTGAAAGGAATAGGAGATGCAAATGTAAACATTTTAAAGGTCATAAATAACATACCCCTTGTTTATGAAGACAAAATAGATGGAGTTGTTTGTCTAAAGGAGAAAGAGGGAACCTTCATATGGTGGCCACTAAAATATTTGCAAAAAATGACATAGTTGAACATGTTTATCATGTACTAGTTGTTAGACATCTTGACTCATTGCTTTAAATGCAGTATTTTGAATGTGTTCTCCAAGGATCTTAATTATCATGGTGTATTTGAAAGCATTGGAAAATCTCAGACAACTTTGAAATTTTTATTATATTTACATATATACTCTTAGACAACTTTGACATTTTTTTATTATATTTACATATATATGATTTTTGATTGCAGATTACCTTTATTTATCATGATGTTGAATCAATCTTTTAATTCTAGCATATTGTAGCTTGTTCGTATATGTAATATTTTTAATTTATTTTATGTTTTAGGTCAAGTTTAATATTATGTTAGTTTTGCATTATGAAATCTATGGTATTTAATAAATTATTCATTTCATGTCTCTATTTACTACCAATTAATGGAAACTAGTAAATAAAACTAACTAAATATATGACTAAAGTATTGACTAAATTAATGACTAAATATATGGCTAAATAAATGACTACCATGACTAAATAAATAAACAGTTAACAACAATCAATGACTAAATTAATGAACAAATCAATGACTAAATCAATAACTAGATAAATGACTAAAATATTTTAGTCATAAATTTGGTCATGTTATAAATGACCGGCAATAAACTACTAATGGTCACATGACCAAAATTAATCATTTATATAGAATTTTTAGTAGTTTATTTAGTTATATACTGTTGTTTTTGTACTAGTGGAAGAAGAACATGTCATTTTATAGCTTTAGTGTTGTCATTGATGTCACCATGTTATATGAGTTGCAACTGCAAGATTATATTCATGCTTGATCTAGTATTTTGGACTGGTATTTGAACTAGTATGCAGTTACTATCTTCCAATATTTTGGTCTACATTCCTCTGTTGTTGATTATCTTTGCTTGTGGTTTTGGGAAATGATTTATGGATGTTGAAAGGTTATTTTTTTAGAATTTCACGTGTTCAGGTGCTCATATGGTGAGTTGGCATTTCTCTGTTGATTGCATTTTTCTATTAGGTCTATCTCTAGCCGACCTAATGGATAGTTGGTATTATGGTAAACTAATTTTGTGGTGCGGATGTATGTGTGACCTATCTTAGGTCCATAACATGTTGTAGCATGCTAAACATTTGAATTGTTTTTGGAAATTTTTTGTACAAGCTTGAAGCCAACAATTTAGTTTTTGGTGAATAAGGGTTGCCCTTAATTAGGCTAACATAATTTATGCCTGTGAATTAATCAACTATATATGTTGGATTTTTTTGAGGTTGTTGAAGTGAAGAATGGTGTGAGTATGAAGTGAAGTGTGCGAAAATGATGAAGTGTGTTAAGTCAGTTTATTGATCAACAAAGGAACTAAATCAACACTTGTTAGGTGTACTTTATCAGTTCATTTTCTGGTTGTAAGCCATTTTGTCATTGTATTTCTGTAGGCAACGAGCCTCCCAGTTTGGACAGTGAGTCCTGGCAATGAACCACAAATTTTGTAATATCTTATAACTAGTTATACTATATTGTGGGCTAACCCTCACCGTGGTTTTTCCCATTTTGGGTTTTCCACATAAAATTCTTGGTGTTCTTGTGATATGTGTTTTTATGTTCTATTAATGCTCTTTCTTATCTTTATTGTTATATGCATTGGAGTAATTGGATGGTATATGTTCAATAAGTTTAAGAAGATGTTGATTCACCCTCCTCTTAGTATCTTGGGTATTTAACAATTGGTATCAGAACTTGGTTCCTCCAAAGAAGCCTAACAACTTGAGGAAGATCTTGAAGATTGAATAAATAGATGATAAAGAAGAGCCCCAGACTGCACTTGAAGATCTTGATGAGGTTGAAAGTGAAAATAAATATTTGAAAGAAAATTTTGACGAGGCAAATGAATTTGTTGAGAAATTGAAAGAGCAATTGAAGAAGTTCAAGGAAATACATAGAGAAGTGAATGAGCAACTAAAATAAGAAAATGAAGAGGTTACCAGATTGAAGGTGCTACTGGAGGAAAAGAAAATAATTGAAGAATGTCTGAATACAATGGTGCAAAGTAAGATTGATGAATGCACTAGACTTGAACAAGAGGTGGTGAACTTGAAAGCAGATCTAGAGAAAGCAAAACTCTGTGAAGATAATTTCAGGGAAAGCTCCACCAAGCTTGATGAGTTGATTGCAAGGCAGAGACCTTCTAAAGAAAAAGGTGGTTTGGGAAATGAAGCCAATAAAATCTCTAAGAATGTGTAGACGTCAAATCCAGTAGATAATCAAAAGACTCAAAACCAAGGGAAGTAGAAAGGAAATCCAAGAAACTTTGCTAGGAGACCGCCTATCAGACAACCAAATTCTCAAAGTTACAGATCTTTCAATGGTCTTTGCTTTTATTGTAATAAATTTGGTCATAGGGCATCATAGTGTAGAAGTAAAATGAACCAGTATGCTATTTCCTTCTCCAAACAATGTTTTGCATGCAAGAAAGTTGGACATAGAGCTAGTGAATGCATAACAAAAATGATGAATTGGTTTAATGGAGGTAGAATGAATCAATATTTTAATGGCTACTATTATACATGCAACAAGTTTAGACACAAAAAAAATTAGTGCAAATCAAGGGTTAATGGAAGTCAAACTAATCAGAAAAATGTTGTCTACTATAACTACAACAAACTGGGACATATTTCAAAAGTTTGCAGAAGTGAAAAAGGGAAAGCAATTTGATCCGGTAAATAAGAATGAACCAGTAAATAAAATTGACAACAATGAGGTTAATAAAGAAATGAACAAGATATGGAGGAAGAAAGAAGAGCCCAAAACATTAGATGCATTTGTGCCCCCATCTAGTGTAGACAATTCCTCCAGGAATTAGACCTAGCATGGTCTTAGGGGGAGCTTTAATAGAAAATTGTTAGAACCCCCTAGATAATTGGTGTGTCAGCCTTTGGCATGAAGATATGTTGTAAAGAATGAATAGGAAGATGTTATACAAAATACATCAAAAGAAAAAGTGCAGGCATGATCATTTGTAGAGAAAATTAGGGTTTTTTTGTGCAGTAAAGAAGGGTTTTTAGCAACTTTTTGAAATTTGCCACATTTAATACGAATTATGGAAAATCATTGGTTTATAAAGTGGATTATTAAGGAATTTTGATCACATGTGCATTTGAATAAATTGGAGAGCATTTTGGAGTAGTCTTGAGGTGATTTGGAGTGCGAGTTGTGCAAACCCTAGTTCTAATCCTTCACAAGGAAAAGGTATTTTACTTATCTGTGCTATTGCAGGTAAATGTGATAATCATCTTTTTGAAATCATTTGAGCTCTATTTGTGGAGAAATGGAAACCATTGTAGTTTTTAATGTGTTGGAAAGACATAGACCATCATACAAGAAATATTCTATGAAAGTTTTTGAAGATGACCCTCTGGGCGCGTTCTCATCGATTCCACATGGGGTTATGCTAACTAAAGTACAAGAATGTACATTCGAGTAAAGATTCAAGAATATAATCATGGTAAATTGATAGGTATTTGGAAGAATGAGCTCATAGGGGATGATTTCTTGGTAAAACCTGAATATTCAAACATTGTTGCAAAGAAATTGGATAGGTGGAATTACTTTCCTAATTTCAACTCCATGGTTGATGACAAGTATGTGAAACCAACTCTCAATAAAATGCATGAAAAAATCTTGTGGACTAACAAACCCCATCTTATAAGGTCAAGGAAGCAATTAAGGCTATTATTCGACTCAGTGATATCATACTGATACCCATGTTGAAAGCTATGAAGAATAAAGGGTATGTGTAGGATCATGATGGCCCAAAAAGTGGCAATATGATGGGTATTTGTAGGGTATGTGGCTGATGACTTTTTTTTAACCCAAAATTGATGAAATGAAAAGGTTTTTTAAAGGAGATTCTCCGCTTTCCACCAATATAAATTATGCTTTACTTTGAATTTAATAATTAATTATTATTCATTTTCTATTTGAAATACGACTAAAGTGTTGATTGATAGATTGATTGATAAACATCTATAGCTTTCAAACAGTATCTCACTTTTTGAATCCAAAACATGCATCACATTCTATGCTTTGCATAGTATAGGATTAAAAAAAAATTTGAATTTCATGAAGTTTTGACCAAGGTAAGGTGGTTAGACATATGATTTTTTATATTTTTTAAAAGTTGTAATAAAAAATTCATAATTAATTATTTACTTCGAAAAAAATTACAAAAAAAATGTATCACATTTGGACATGAGTCCTCTACTTATGTCTAAAATCTTATAAAAAAATATTATCATTTTATTGTGGTTAGGGTGGTCAAACAAACACCTACTTATTTTTCCCTAAAATTTAAGTACTATTGCATTGAAATGTTAAATTTTCACCAAATAGATTTTATTTTTTAAATAAACCTAGTAGTTTAGAAACTACATTGAATTTGCTACAGATTCTATTCTTACATATTTTTGAAATAATATAGATAAATTATTCAAATTTTTACGTCAAGTTGCCTAACTCTGATTTTTTTGAATTTTTTGCCACTTAAGGGCCTATTTTTTCCATGATGATTCTGCACATACCCTAAAGTGGCGATGGAACTCACCGGAGCCACATATGACAAGAGAGCTCTAAATACAAATACTATCACTAATCCTGTTGTTAATTATGCTGCAATAATGATCAATTAGAAGATCTACTTCACTAATAAGGATAATTCAATATGTGCTACAACCATTTATATCAGTTTTGATATGGCATTTAATGGTGCATACTATGATTTGTGTGAACTTCTCTTGAAATAGTTGTTTGAGAACTTGAAGATGACTTGGGAAAAGAAGTATGCTTTTATATTTTGCTCCTTTATAGTCTATTTGTTGATTTATTTTCTTAAGAGACTTCTTGGAGGTGATGATATGGTGTTTTGGGATTCATCTAGACCGGTTACACATTAGATTTTTGACTACATGCATATCTTGGGTGATTTGAAAGCTAGAGATAATGCTCTAACACCATTCTTTGTTGTGTTCAAGAGTAATATGAATAAGAGAGAAAGGATTCTGAAGAAAGTTGTTGAGAAGTACAAGAATGATATCATTTTTCATGTCTCCTTTGATGAGTGCATGATTGAAGCTATTGAATATAGACTGCATGGATTCAACCTTTGGGGTATGAGATTATAGAGGATGAAGCCAAAGGCTATGTGCAGGTGTTGCTGAAAAGTCCTAAAGATGTCAATGAACATAGAGTTGGGACTTATGCAGAGAAATCTATGGAAGTAAATTTGAAGCATAGGAAGCCTATAATAAGAAATAATGTGGATAAGAAACTTAGAGAGGTAGGCTTCACTGATGAGTATATTTCACAAGGTAGAGCTATGAGAGAGAAAATAGTTGGAGAATCATTAAGACCAAGGAGATCCGACAAGACTGCTCCTAAACCCTTTGCAACCCCTATAGTGAAGATAGAGCCCATTGTTACTAACAAAGGTAAAGGCCCGACTCCTTCTATACCTAATACTAGATCTAGGAAAAGGAAAGACTCCTCTGGTGGTACATGGAAAGAGAGGAAAGAAAGAAAAATCTACCAGGGAGAAAATCCTTAGCATTACTGAAGATCAAGAGGAAGAGGAGGAAGACCCAATATAAATGTTCGTAAGGAAGAGAAGAGGAAGCATATCCTGTGGTGAAGGTGCTTCACAAGAAGCTAGTGTTGGATCTAAGATACTTCATATTGCGTCATCCTTTGAGGAAGATGAAGAATAGGAATTTGGTATTCATGTGCACACCAAACTAGATTCAAAGAGAGAAAAAGTGTCAAAAGAAGCCTCTTCGAACCAGGAAGAACAAAAAGACTCTTTCATAAGACCTGGTTCCCCTTTCAAATTCAAATCAATAGTCAATTCCTTGATACATTTTGAAGATAAATTGAAGCCTACAAAAAATTATTATGATCAAGTGGGTAGAGAGGAGATAAAAAATTTGATTTTAGTAGTTATTCAGTATGTTATCACATTGGAAGTTAGTTGGGATTGTGTAAAGAGAAATGTGCATGAGAAAATGTGGGTAGCCCTGATGAAAATTTGAACATAGGTTGTTGATTTGGATGAAAAGATTATAAATGATGCTTTTGAGAAAATTAAGTCTTTCTTGACCCCAAAAGATTTGGAGACCTTGACGAATATTTTTTCATAGATGTTTTGTATGAAGAAAAGAGTGAACACTTTGATGAAAAAGGAAAAAAAGAAGATAAAGAAAATAAGGAAAGAGACGACATAAGCCATCATGGGTATGGCTGAAACATATGGCATGCTTGTTGTACATCCATCGAGTTCTACACCCAAGACAAGTGAAGAAGTTTCTATAGAAGAGGTTAAGGAAGACATTCCTTCTAGTACATGTGATACAGTCATTCCTTTGGAAAAAATTGATGCAGATATTTCTCAGGATATAGGTGTTACAAATGATCATTTGGAGATGGAGAAACAAAATAAGGGAGATACTGAGTCAGAGAAGCTTGATGCTGACCCTCCGGAGCATGATGAAGGTGAAAAGAATAATGTTGAAGAAGAACAAGATAAAAATGAAGATGAAGGGAATGATGAAGAAGAAAATAGAGACAAAGATAAAGATGAAAAATAAGAAGAGATAGAAGAAGAAGAGAAAGTGGAAGAAGAGAAGGAAGAGGAAAATGGGGAATCTGTCAAGAAGAATGAAGAAAATCAAAGGCAGGTTGTAGAATCTCTAAGGTTCCTCGCAGAATCTTCCTCTAGTGATCATGTATTGAAAGGCTTGTTATCCAAGCAGATCATATTCTAGCCAGTGATTCCCCTAGAGCTTCTACAACTTCCCATGATTCAAGGCAGTGTAGACTTAGATTAAATTTATCATATTCATAAGCTGGTGTTGGGGGATGCATTTCATGCATCCGGTAGAAGAGAAATTCTAGAGACTCACCAAAAAGGGACATAGTTGATTGATAACGCTCTTAAAGCATTACATGAAGCGCGTATGTGCAGGATCATCATGGAAAAATAGGCCCTTAAGTGGCAAAAAAATTAGAAAAATCAGAGTTAGGTAACTTGACGTAAAAATTTGAATAAGTTATCTATATTATTTAAAAAATATGTAAGAATAGAATATGTATAAAATTGAATGTAGTTTCTAAACTACTAGGTTTGTTTAAAAAAAAAAATCTATTTGGTGAAAATTTGAAATTTCAATGCAATGGTACTTAAATTTAGGGAAAAATAAGGTGTTGTCTAACCACCCTAACCACAATAAAATGATAATATTTTTTTATAATATTTTAGATATAAGTAGAGGACTCATGCCCGATGTGATGCATATTTTTTGTAATTTGTTTCTAAGTAAATAATTAATTATGAATTTTTATTACAACTTTTTAAAAATATAAAACTCGTATGTCTGACCACCTTAACTTGGTCAAAACTTCATGAAATTAATTTTTTCTTTTTTTAATCATATAGTATGCAAAGTATAGAATGTGACGCATATTTTGGATTCAAAAAATATGATACTGTTTGAAAGCTATAGATTTTTTTCAATCAGCCTATGAATCAAGACTTTCTTCATAATTTGAATAGAAAATGAATAATAATTACTTATTAAATTCAAATTAAAGCATAATTTATATCAGTGGAAAGCTAAGAATATTCTTTAAAAACCCTTTTCCTTTCATCAATTTTGGGTAAAAAAATAGTTGCTAGCCACATACCCATCATATTGCCACATCATGATCCTGCACATACCCAAGCCACACTCAGTACTTCAATGGATACATCTATCACTTCCGTAGAAAATTTTAAACTATTATTGGACTCCTTTAAGGAGTATGCCTCTAGACTTGGTGAGAAGACAAAGCAAGAGGTTGAGAAAAAGTTGGAAGAGAAAAGGTTGTTGGCACTACATGACAAGTGTGCTCTAGCACACACATATGTTGAAAAGAATCTGGAAGTTGTGGAGACTTGTGAGTTTAAAGAAAATGTTGTCTTTTCTTACTACTTAAAGTGGCCAAATACCACTTAGAACATCAAGGATCTTATGGACTACATTGAGTCCCAGCTGACTGTTGTCTCCGGTACCTACAATGCATCTAAGGATAGAGACAAATCAACCTGGAATGCCATCTCTACTCACAAAGACAAATTCTTTATTCATTTGAAGCAAAAGGAGGATATCATCAGAAGATTTGGTCAACTAGGTGACCTTGTAATAATGGAGTACACCTCGGTTTCCAATGCTTTGGCACATACAGATAAATTAGACAAGATAAATATGACTCCTGGTACTCCAGATGATGCAGAAGAAAGTATGGTGGAACTAGAATCCCTAAACAACATGTTGTCTCTAAAGAAGACTTGGGAGAATGGAAAGGAAACTTGGCAAGGTATTATTAAGGAGCTTCAAGGCTCGCCATTCTTCAGATAATTATTTTTTTAATTTTCATATTTCTTTGTGGATCGCCCTTTTTCCTTGATGTTAGTGGGAGAGAGAAAAAGTGATAAGGG
The DNA here is from genome assembly GCA_007258455.2 of Sequoia sempervirens. Taxonomy (NCBI): domain Eukaryota; kingdom Viridiplantae; phylum Streptophyta; class Pinopsida; order Cupressales; family Cupressaceae; genus Sequoia; species Sequoia sempervirens. Next base: position 246,929,152 of record VDFB02379711.1, read on the forward strand.
GAGAGAATACTGGTTATAGTGGGAGATAATGTTGAAGTGTTTCACATAGGAGGTTTTGTAAATTTCTTCACAACAATGTTTGAATATTTAGGTTTTAACAAGAAATCATCCCCTGTGAGCTCATTCTACCAAATATCTATCAATTTACCATGATTGTATTCCTCGGTCTTTAATTGAATGTACATTCCTGTATCTTCCATCGGCATAACCTCTAGGTATGACAGTCTAGGTATTTTCGACACATTAAAAACTATAGGGGTTGCCATTTCTCCACAAATCAAGCTCAAACAATTTTAAAAAGATGATTCTCACAAACCCACAATAGCATAGATAAGCAAAATACCTTTTTCCTCACGAAGGATCAAAACTAGGGTTTGCATAACTCGCACTCCAAATCAGCTCAAGAATGCTCCAAAATGCTCACCAATTTCTTCAAATTCGCAAGTGATCAAAATTCCTTAATAATCCACTTTATAAACCAATTATTTTCCCTAATTTGCATTGAATGCACGATAGATTTCAAAAATTTGCTAAAAACCCTTCTTTACTGCACAAAAAAACTTTAATTGTGCATTTTTTATAGAATAGAAAAACAATCTTGATAAATGGTTTCCAATTGTATAAGTTCTTATATTTAAAGTACTTGGGTCATCCAAACAAATGCATTTTTCACAATTGCTAAAGGTGAGTCAAATTAGAATCATCAATTTATAAATGCCAAGAAAATGATTATATTTGCAATGTTAACTAGAAAACATCCATGTGCCATTTTTCTTAGCTACAACCATAAATTATATTTAGTTTCAAGTAATTTTCTTGTATTAATGAGTTAAAGAGTGTTTAATAAACAAAAATCCATAGAATCATAGCATAAGAAAAATCTAGAACATGGATAATGAAATACAACTTACCCTATATGCAAATGAATTGTAAAATACAAATGGCCAATGGATTTGAATAGTGACTATAAAAAAAAAATTTAGTGCATGCAAGTAACTAGGAAAATGCTAGTTTTTTTCTTAGTGAAATCTACCAAGGGGACCCCTTGTCTTTTTATCTCTTTATTATGATGGCAAAAGTTCTTAGATGTAATTTTGAATGCAAAGTGTTTAATGGTACCTTGGCCAATTTTTCCCCCTCCTCTATGTCTCAACTGATTTCCCATCAAAATTTTTCTAATGATATGATTTTGTTGGGGGAAGCCACAATGGCTGAGGCTAAAGGTTGGATTGATGTCATAAAAAAGATTGCTATGGCTTTTGGGAAATGCATCAATTTTACAAAAAGTGCCATTTGTTTCTCAATGTTGACTCTACTCTTCAAACTAGGATTTCTAGAATCCTGAATTTTTAGATCCTTCCCATTCCCTCGACGTATCTGGGCATGCTACTTACTATTGGCAAGGTGGATAATTTAGTCTAGTTTACTCTTTTGGAAAGAGTTCATAGAAAGCGTATTGCTTGGAAGGGAGATCTTCTTAGCAATGCGGGTAAGCTTCTCCTTCTCAAATCTGCCCTCCAAAGTTTGGTTGTGTTCCTAATGTATCTATTTTTTATGCCTACTGAGTGGTCAAATAAACTTGAATAAATCGAGCAAAGATTCCTTTTTTTGGGAATCAAAGAAAGGAGCTGGTTCTCACTAGTGAATTGGTAAACTATGTGCTCTAGGAAATGTTATGGCATCCCGCACTTGATAAAAACAAGATAGATGAACATGGACCTTATAACTAAAAGTTCTTGGAATATTCTAAGCAACCAAGCAGAATGGATCTCTATCCTCAAGAAAAATTATTTGTAGGGTTTTGATTGCCTCTCTTCATTGGGAAAACATATTCTTCCTCCAAGATCTATTATTTAGAATAACCTATTAATGCCTAGGAATTTTCTTTCTTTGGACTCATCTTGGAAGGTTAGATCTTGTACTTTGGTCTCTTTCTAGAATGAAAATGTATTTCCTCAATTGCTCTTGGTCTTCATCCCGTTTTGTCTACAATGAAGATGGATCTTTGTGCTTGGATGGGTTTTAGGGTTTCTGATTACCTAGATACTTCCATTTTCTTGCCTGGATGGAAGATTGATCCCAATTGGTTTGACCCCCCTCCATATGGCTATTGAAGATCTTCTTAGAATCATTAAGAATCACAAGTTCTCTAACTCCAATTTGTCGAACTCTTTAGTATGGGTGGCTCCTAAGGATGTGAATTACTCTATTAAGAATAGTTACAATATTATTTCAAGAACATAGGATCCCTTGGCTGATTGGATACATATTTGGTGATGAAATTTCCCCCCTAAAGTCAAATTCTTCTAGTGGACTTTCTATCATAAAAGGATTCACCCTAGATAATTTTCAAAAGAAAGTCTTGTACATCTTAGTAGTTGTTGTTTCTTTTGTGAGAATGAAGTTGAGTCTATTTCCCACATACTTTTCCATAGTTCTTACTCTTGATAGGTTAGACAAAAAATATAATCTCTTTTCAATGTTTATTTAAAGGTTTGGTAGAAGGATGTTAATGGTATTTTGGATAGTTGGTGCTAGAAAGTCTCTCACCCTATGTTGGTTGAGCTTTGGTGGAAATCTCTTTTCTTCATTGGGTGGGCACTTTGGAAGGAGTACAATAACAAGGTTTTCAGAGACAAAAAATCCCCCTAACTAGTGGTGGCCAAAAAGATTATCAGCTAGGTTGTTGATAATATTTGCATTGCCTCCTGCAAGCCCAAATGAAATCCTAATAACTTGAAAGTGTCTATTGTGTCATCTTGGAACCTTTTTGAGATTCTTAATGCTCTTTTTTCTCACATTCTGAAAGATAGGAGCAATGCTCCCTAGTCTCCCTCGAACCTAGATGGCTAAATCTTAACTTTGATAGCTCAACCAAAAATAACTCAGGTCAAGCAAGTGGAGGTGGGGCCATTCGTGATCAAAAGGGTAAATTAATTTTGGATTATGCGGTGAACTTGTGGGTGCAATCATCTATCTTTGTTAAGGTGGCAGCAAATTTTCATGGCATCTAGATTCCCATGCAAGCTATGCTTTCCAACTTGTTCATTGAGGGAGATTCTAGAAATACTATTCTCATTTTGATGAGGAAGGATAATCCTTTTTGGGCACTCTAGGACCCCATGTCATCAAATCATAATCTTATGATTTCCCTTAGAAATTGTAAAGCTAATCACATGTTTAGAAACAACAATAAAGTTGTTGATGCACTTGCTAACATTGGCACCTTCACCCCAAATCTAGTAATTTGAGATAATTATTTTTATATCATTGGGCATATGTGAAAATTCATTCATCATGATGCCAAAGTACTATCAAATTGAGATTGATTTGGATCAGTTGTCATCTCTCTTTGATATTTTCCATGATTTTCACTTATGGAAAATTAATCCCTTTAAGTAGTTTTTTCATAAACACATTTACTTGTGGCTCTAGTATTCATCTTGTCATTTTCACATAAAATGTTTCCTTGCTTTGGAGTTTATGAATTTTTCCATGGGGGCTGAACTAGTTTACGAAGAACCTACTAATTGTGAGCTGTGGAAACAAGAAAATGAAATTTGGCCCATCATTCAATAAGGAAATATAGCCTTGTATGTGGATGGCATGTAGGGGCAAGACCCCAAGCTTTTTTTAGTATTTGCGACCTCCTGGGTGAATGGAACTATCATTGTTAGTGCGTATCCCTTCATGATGACTATTGAGCTTATTGTGGAGGTGACAAGGCTTCCATTTGAGGGTGTGTGCATTACTCATAAGCCTTAGGACCATTATCAAAAAGGCATGGACCACTTTTTGAAAGACGGTGAAAAGGTGAATAGACTCCAAAATGGTTTCAATCAGGTTGACCTCCCTAGTGTTTAGAGTTTGGTTGTGGAAGTCCTGATGAGGTATGTAACACTTGATGGTTGGTTTCATCACTTTCATTCTTTTTTTTTAATTTATTTTTTATGCTTAACCATCTTTGTTATAATTTAAAGATGAAATTTTCCTTTTAGATTTTGTCCTCTCTTGAAAAATCTGTCAAAAAATGTCTAGGGTAAAAGAAAGAATTTATGCCTTCACTAGTGTCTTATCTTTTGTCTCTGTCATGACCAAGCCAATTTGTTACCCTCCCCTACCACTATTAAAAATAATAACTTGGTCATTCGTAATCCCACCGAATCCCCTGTTGACCCCATTCCCTCCATTACCTTGGACAAAACCCCTCCCACTACTCGTCGTATGACCTGTGCCCATGGTAGAACCCCTACTAATGAGGAAACCCATCTAGACTGCATTAAATGTGTTCCCCTATCTAAGCCTACTCCTATTTCTACTTTTGAGTTCGATGAGTTAGATAACTCAGAAAATGTGTCATGGAATCCCACCCCTTCCAATTCCTCACACACTCCACTATTCATGTTGTTGTTTCTGATACCCCCAACACCCCCTTGTTATTAACCCTATCCTTCAAAATTCCCCTAATTTTTGCATCAATTTGAAGGGGACCCATGTTGAACCTCTAGGGAGCCTCTTCACAATAAAATCAATGAAATTTCAAAGATGGTTAATGTGAAAAACAACAAGCTCAAGTGGCTCCTAGGTCATCTTGTTACTGCCAAAGAGAGAATCCAAATTCTAGAAAAAAGGGTGTTGTAGTAGTAGGTCTCATGGCTGAGGGAGGTGGAGGAAAGTGGCCATTGGGATATGATAGCCTTCCTAGCTAAGTCATTTGAGCATTGGTCCAATTGGGATAAGGAGCTGGAAGAGTTGAGAGCTATCGTTGGCACACAAAAGTATAAAAATAATTTACAAATGGAGATTGATGCTATTCATTGGAACTAGGAAAAGACCACATAGTTCCTCTAGGTTATTATTGATTATAGTAAGGAGACTGTGAAGAACACCACCCTCACCATTCAGATCTTTTAGTAAGAGATAAGGAAGAGCCATGGAAAACAAGTGGCTAAGGAAGGACATTATGATAGTTAGATGTAGAAGAAAGGTAAGGTGGTGTATAGCTCGGCTCTGGATGCCACAGTAGATACTCAGGCTATTTAGAAATCCCCCCTATCTTTTGGGGAAAAGCTCCACTTCCTCACTCATGAGTGGAAGGATTTTAGTGGTATCAAGTTGCAAGGAGACCTGTAGGAATTTTTTGTCTCATGTTGGTCTTTGGTCTATGTGTTGTCTTTGTTTCTTTTTGTTGGTTGGACTGTTTAAGTTTGATTTTTTTCTTTAGTTTGCTAGGCACTTCACTTCTAGTGAGCTTCTCATTTCCCTTAATGGATGTTTTGTAATGGGTACTGACCCTTCACTTTTTAATCTAATCAAAACATAATGCTAATGAAATATTAATGAAATTTGTGTTCATTTTTCTATTTCAAATGTAGTGATGTATCTAGGTTTGGTTTATTTAGTTTTTGATCCTCTATTGATCATGGTCAAGAGGATATTAATGAGTGTTGATTTATGAATATTTAACATGAATGTTGAAATTCATAAAAAGGAGAATTATCAAGTAGTCTTTTTTTGAGTGATGTAATATCTTAATTGATGTACACACTCTCTTTTAAAGCTCCAATTTTAGTAGAAACAAAATAAATATTCAAAAAATAGAAAATGGGAGATGAGGATGCTTTTGTATGGTTTAGAACATAAAGCACACCAAATTTCCAATTATTTCACTCAAAGATAACACTAGAGATCTTAATGCAAAGGAGGAAGATATCTTGCAATAAGGTTGTCCTAGGGGTTGATCATAAACTAATGAGGGGTTTACCACCAAGCTAGGGCTTGGGAAGGAAAATTCAATCGAAGGTGGAATACCAAACCCTAATATGATGCAATTCTTCACTAAATGAGATAGAAAAGTATGTAAAACAGAATAACAATGTATAGGATGGAATATATGCACCTGGGAATCTGAAGATGATTGATTGAAGCTCTAAATGGGTGAACTAGTCCCAGATCTATTTTTTTATGTAGAAATAGGAATCTCACAAATGGGTATCTAAATTTGTAAAAACCTAAATTTTGACCTAAAATGGGACTCATACACCAGAATTGGTGAATAAGTCTAGTTAGGGTTTTTTGCAACTTCAAAACCTAAATCTGGTCTTCAATGTCTATTCTTTATGTTCCACTTTGTTTTTAGATCTGAAACCCTGATTTTGAACCTGTAGATGACCTTATTGTGAAGATAGCAACCTTGCAAGTGAGGGGACAACTCCAAAAACTTTCTCCAAGCTTGTAATCTAATCATCAATGATTCTTCATGCTCCAAGACACCTAGATCTACAACCACACATGTAAAGAGAAGAAAAACTTATTGATTGTTAGTGAATAGGGGTTTTCCTTGGTCAAAACCCTTGTAGGTAATCAAACCAAATGATGAGATAATGAAATGAAGGCATGAAACATGAAGAAAAGAACATGAATCATGGACAATGATACCTTGAATTATTCCTTGTAAATGATTTCTTGTAAATTTACAACTCAACATGAAATGGCCATGAAGGATGTAGACCTTGATCTTGACAATAGGTGTAGAACAATGATTGATCTTGGATATTTAATGCTACATCACAACACTAGATAAATAACATGATTGATGCTTGATATACTTGACATGATGATGGTTATTAAATTTCTATAATAATTGGTGAAGAAATCTTCTCTTGAATGCCTTAGAAATGATCTTGCAAACTCTTCTAACAACCTTGTGAAGTCTTGGAATGCTTAACTATTGAGTGCTTGACTTGATATCATGAAGAGTTATTAAAATAATGATTTGAGACCTCATTTATATAGGCAATCCATCTAATATCTCATGTATTAGATCCGAAAGGCCAACATACATGAAATTTGAACATAAAACCCAATTTTTCTTGCTCAAAACCTTAAAAATAGGCCAAATGGGACTCATACGCCAATAGTGGCATATGGGTCTCACCTAGATGGAATTCATATTCCCAAAGTGGTGTATGGGTCCAATAGGGCCTATTTGGAGAGAGAAAGTGTCGAGGTGATGAGAAATTAAGTTTATTTGATGCCTATGTTGGGTTTCTGATTAAAATAAGCCTTGGGATACCTAATATAGGGTCTTAGGGGCCTATTATTAATGATATTAAGGTCATAAATGCAAGAGGGCCCAAAATTCAATGTGAAAGTGTAAATAAATACATTTTACAACATCAAATTAAGGAAAAATCAAGTCAATTTAGCTTAAAAGGGCCCTAAATCAATGTGAATGTTTACAACTCCTTACAACACTAGATTAGGTCCATTTGGTTTACAAGCCTCCTAAATTTAATGTGAAGGTGTGAATAAATACACTTTACAACATTAAATTAAGGACAAGTTAGGATTATTTAGCTTAAAAAGGGCCCAATACCTAATGTGGATGTGTAATACTCATCACAACACTAGATCAAGGTGATATTAAGTCTAATTTATCATTAATTGTTCCCAAATCAAGCAAGGAAATGGTGTACTTTTTCCATTGCCACATTTAGTCCCCACTATAGTGAGAGGATGAACTTGCTTCAAACTCACACTAAAGTAGACAGTCAAGAGGGGTCCTTGTGTACTGATATGGATGGTCCAGGATAACAAAGATCAAGGAAGTGGTGAAGCCCCCCAAGATCCAAGATCCTAATTCAAATTGACATAATCACAAAAGGACATGCACAAGGCATATGATATGCAACATCAAGCTAGACGATCATGAAATTTCAATAACTAAAAGAAAGAAAAAAAAAGTAAAAATAAAAATGAGGTGGATCAATCTTCGATGGTTTGTACAACATGATGTGGATTAGATCTAGGCTATTTTTCCAAAGATGCATGCTCACTCTAAGGCAACACAACTCTTGGATGTCCACTAGGTGAGTAATCCCAAAAGGTGAGAAACATATAGTTGATATGTGCCCACACACACACATGAGTGGCTAAGGGAAGGGCATGCCTTAGATCAACTTCCTGTCCAAACATACCAAAGTTACACCTCATGATAAATTTGGTAAGGTGCCACACAATAATGATCTTTGAGCTTCATGAGACAAGAAAAACTTTGTATTCTTGGAGCTCATGAACAAACAATGAAATTGGAGCTTCATGAGGCGAGCAAAACTTCATATGCTTGGAACTCATGAACAAACAAGATGGCACCACATGCAAGAAAAGTGTGTTATGCAAGTTAGCCATATAACAAATAGTGTAAGGTTCATTCAAAGGTATTTTTCTTAATTCGTGCAAGGTCTCTTCTTAGGGAACATCATGCCTAATGTCTCCAAGATAGGAAAAGTTAAAGAAATATCACACTCTCAAAGGAAATAAAACATAATAACACCACCAAGAAAAGGACACATCACAAGAAGAAAGAAAATTGCACAGTGAAACATGAGTGTTGATGTACACCCCCACTTTATATCGGTTTCTAACACCATTACTGTGAGAAATTGCTTTAAAGTAAAAGACATGAGAGCTTTCTTGGAAAGCCCTATGTTTCTAAATATGAATCAGACTACATCATGAATAAGTATGTCACATTCGAGTCAACTTAAGGCATGTCATCCACATCCCAAGCTTACTCTTATATTTACATGAAAGATGGTCAACTAGCCAAAAGAGATGACAAGTGACATATGAGGACAAGGCTACCTAACCCCTTACCCCCACTTAGTGTAGAACAAGGATGAGACGACTATGATGAGAATAAGTTTTAATTAGAGGAACTAAGTGCTTCAACACAAGGAAGAGCACCATAGTCCCTAAGATGTTGAATTTTGTTACTTAAAGCCTTACATTCATTAGTGGAATGACCATGAACTCTAGATATGTGCAAAATGAACTCTTGTAGTAAAATTTATTTCAAGTTCTTGGAGGGAGAGATATTAGACAATCTTGGAGGAGTCTTGACAAGATACTTTATTGATCGAAAGTTGAGGATGTGTCCTTAGTTTGTGAAAAAGATATCTCTTTCTTAGTACAAGATGTCATACTTATGCAAGACTCTTTAGATTGTGAGATTTTGTTCTCTCCTTTATAGGAGAGTGTAAAATATAATGAAGTCAAATCATTAGTGTTTTGTGTGATGAAATTGACATTAAGAAAATATTTATTTGTTTGAGCCATTTCTTGCAAAGGATAACAATCAAGACCACTAGTGTCTATAAGTTATGGATGCTATAATATTAAGGTTGGCTTAGACTTGGATGTTTTGTAATAGTGTTGATATTAAGTGAAGGATTGTTTGTTTCTTTCAAAGGAAAATAACCAAGACCACTGGTATTTTCTTGCATGCGAGGTTCTATAGAGATACAAATACCTTGTTCTCTCGCACCACATCCTTTTCCACTATATCCAAGTTGTTTGAACAATTCATAGCCTTTTCCATAAATATTCATCTCTTTTGGATTTAGTGGTTTCTCATAATTGAGTTCATGAAAAAAAATTGTGTACTTAGTTGTCTTTTGTTCTAAGGTGGTTGAGGTGGATGCTTGCGAAGGGTTGTTGGAATTTTGTGTTGGCATTACTGCTTTTTATTTGCCCTTAGTAGACTATTTGTTTACGATCTTGTATTCCCCCATGAATGTTGGTTCAAAATTCAAGGATCCAAAATCATCTAGTAATATAATTATGAAGGGTTTAGGGAATCTATCCTTTTGTTGTTCTTGGATGGGTTCTAGTTGTGTAGTTGGTGTCAATGTTTTCAAAGGTTTTTCCTTTTTTTTTCTCAATGTTTAAAGAACTATTTGGGTTAGGGTTAGCTTCAAGTTTGCACACTTTGTTGTTGAAGACATACTTCATTATACAATGAAGAATAGAAGGAACCCCATTCATTGCATGAATCCACTATCTTCCTAAAAGGAAATTGTATGAAAGATCATGAGGAATAACATGGATTGGTGTTTCTCATGCGACCTTCCTAGTTGTAATAGGCAAAGTGATCACACCAAGCGGTTGTTTTCCTACATTGTCAAATCCCTTAATAGATAAAGAATTCAGTTGAATTTTTTATTTATCCAAGCCTATCCAAAAGGGTCACACTACACACATTTAGGGTTGAACCATTGTCAAAGAGGGTTCTCTTTATTCCTGTCCTTTTATATTGACATATTATTATGAAAGATTCATTTTGTTTTTACTCTTCCAAAAGGGGGAGTTTACTTTGGTGGATAATAATTCCATCTTTTATTCCTTCAATTAGGGCTACTATTTCATTTGGTTGTGCATTAGAAGGGATAGTAACTTTTTGTAAGGCATTTTGAAACATGTTATGATAGTGAGGGGATGCTTGAATAAGTTCCCATAATGATATCTTAGCAGAAGTATTCTTAAGTTGTTCAACAAGATCATACTCCTTTCCACTTTGTGGTGGCAAACGAGGGGAGCCTAGTAAGATAGGGTTAGGCAATGGGAGAGATGTTTCAGGTGTTTGTCTTGGTTGCAGATTGTTTCTAGTATTATATGTATGAGCAATGTATTATGACTCAACTACTACGACACATTATTTATAGGTGTGTAAAGGATAAGTTTAGATTTGTTTTGAGTTTGAGGTTTTTGCGAATGTGGGTAAAGTACTAGAGGATTCTTGGGATGTCCCACTAGATATGTAGGAGGTCCATTAATCAAGGGGAATCTAACAGACACTTGCACATTGATAACGTTAGCAATCTTGGATTGTTGTATTTCTAATAAAGGGAAATCTAATGAACCATTGATTTATGGGCTTTTCCTATGGGCTTGTTTAGCTCTTCTAGAGTTTTTCACCTAAAAGGATAGAGATAGGAACCAAAAATGCTAAGGGTTCATTCAAATTATGTTATGTATGATGTTTTCTAAGCTAAGTGAAGTAAACTAAGTGCAATTAAGAGATTTAAATGAATGAGTATGAATGCAAAACTAAGATTTAAACTATGTTTCAAAACACATTGTGATATGAAAAAAATGAGCTAAATGATGAAATTATGTAGAACAGAAAGAAA